>JAZEWT010000023.1:609072-620083 GCA_036362905.1 Mordacia mordax
ATTATTATTATAAATGCAATGATAATTATTATTATTATGTTACCAATTGCATATTGAATGATGCGATTCGAATGGGCGCATCGACGCGCAGCCCGCTGTCTCACCAACGTTACCTGTCTGCCGTCGGGTGAAATCCAGTGTATTTCATAAACGCACGCGCGTTGCTCCTTGACCTTGGTGAACTGCAGGCAAACCTCCCCGTCGCAGGTGATGCTCACCTGTGGAGCGTGAACGCGTCATTGATGGCGCTGCCTCCGCAGCAGAGGGGTAACCAAACGACTCCGCGCTGTCGTCGAACGCACCGTGGCCGTGGAGAGAGGATAAACATAACCTTGATTCGAAGGCTTTCGTGGGCAATGTCTCATCTCATCTCATGATGAGATGAGACATTGCCCACATAACCTTGATTCGAAGGCTTTCGTGGGCAATGTCATCGATGAATTCCATTTTTACCCGCTTTTATTTAACTTACATTGGGCGATGTGTGTAATGGTTACAATCTTTGAGCACAAAATGGAAGCGTTTCCCGTAACGCTGGAGAGCTGTGATTGTGCACGCACGCATAACTCGGAAGACAATGCAATCTCGTGAAGAAAGTTTGAAGACCGGTGACAAGGCGATCCTGGGCCCGCAATAGAAACGATCCTTTGAAATAACTGTTCTTTTTACAGTCTGATGGGGGCGATATTTTCCCAATGCCAGACCCGCACTGAGCTGACTTGACATTTTTACGTGGCTATGGCTAAAATAATAAAACAATTGAAAATAAAATAGGGCGGCGCGGTGGCGCAGTGGTTAGCGCTGACGCCTCACAGCAAGAAAGTCCCGGGTTCGAGTCTCTCGGTTCGGGTGCCTTTCTGTGTGGAGTTTGCATGCTCTTCCCGTGTCCGCGTGGGTTTTCGCCGGGTACTCCGGTTTCCTCCCACAGTCCAAAAGCATGCTCCTGGATAGGTTGATTGGCTCGCAGACTAAAATTGTCCCGCAATGCCCGGCGATGGACCGGCGTCCCGTCGTCGGGTGTATTCCTGCCTTACGCCCTGTGTTTCCGGGATAGGCTCCGGCTCACCGTGACCCTATATAGGATTAAGCGGTTTCAGATAATGAGATGAGATGAGAAAATAAAATAGGATAACATTTATATTTTTAGATGACCCGCTTTTACCGCACTCCAAAGTAGAAAATATTTTTTTTTAACACAAAATCAATCTGTCTCGGGATACAGACTCAAAGCGGGTGGCCAAACACTGACCGTATCAGACTACAATAATATTTTCCTTGAATGAAAACCTTTAAACCGTACTGATATTAAGTGATAACTTATATCGCTGAAATTAATTTTTGGGTCAGGTCACGTAGAAAATGATATAATAGTGTCGTTTAATCCTCCACCACCCGACACGGCCAATCAGTAAGGGGTTGTCACGTTGAACAGAAAACGCGCCGATTCCTTTACTATCTCAAGCGGACCGGTGCGATGAAAAGCGACCCCACAATATTTCACAAAACATATAAATTCGACGTTTCGCTGACACTTACAGTCAGCATCATCAGGCACCCGCGCCAAACCTGTGCTCGCAGCTCGTTTACGTGACAAGCCTTGATAATAATAATAATACATTTTATTTAAAGGCGCCTTTCTGGGCACTCAAGGACACTTATTGGCCGTGCTGGGTGGTGGAGGGTTAAACCACACGAATTTTTGCGTGACCTGACCCAAGAAAACTGGATTTCATCAAGATAACTATATTGTCGGAGACGTTTCGGGCAGTGGCCCTTGTTCAGAGCACACGTGCAGTTAAGCATATCTCGGGAAGATCCACGAGAGGCGGATGACATCGAGCTGAGATCTCAGACGCATAGGGAGGTCGCAACATTGACAAGAATTATTTTCGTTTCGTGGGACGCAGTTGGGTCTCCCGACCAACATTATGTACCTGCATTTCAAATGTTCTCTGGGCCGGCCTTCGTCTGAGACCCCCCCCCGCCCCCCCCCCCCAATGTGGAGGCACAGTGAAGTATTTAAATGAACTCTGAGTCCCTGTTGAGACAACAGATCCGCAGGATGATTGCGTGGAAAAGCCGCCGTCTCGGGACAGCCGCGTCGATCGCTCCCTCCTCTCTCCACCTCGCGATGTTTCACGCCTCGCGCGTTCGAGGCATCCCCAGGCGCAGTGTCGCCGCATGTATATATATATATATATAGCAAAAAAAGTACCCATAACGTTAACAGCTCCACCTAAGCTATAAGGCATTGATACTGCGTTGTCCTGAGCTGACTGCCTTTTGGCAACGGCTGACACCGGCAAATAGGCTCAAAATGAAGCCACTGCCTGGTGCAGGTCGGTCAGTTGAAGGACAATGCATAGGTTATCAAAGCTACCTGTTTGCATACTTTGCCACTAGTATGTGTGGCTTTTGCAAACTGGATGCATTGTAAAATGTGTCTATTTTGGTGTTTGGGATCTTAACACCTGCATAATCGCCAGATACGGTAAAACCTGTTGTAATCTTATATATGTATCCTGGAAAAAACTACCCATAACGTTAACAGCTCCACCTACGCTAAAGCATTGAAACCGCATTGTCCTGAGCTGACTGCCTTTTGGAAACAGCTAACACCGGCAATTAGGCTCAAAAGGAAGCCACTGCCTGGTGAAGGTCGGTCAGTTGAAGGATAATGCATAGGTTATCAAAGCTACCTGTTTGCATACTTTGCCACTAGTATGTGTGGCTTTTGCAAACTGGATGCATTGTAAAATGTGCCTATTTTGGTGTTTGGGATCTAAACACCTGCATAATTGCCAGGCAATTATGCAGGTGTTAAGATCTTAACACCTGCATAATCGCCAGATACGGTAAAACCTGTTGTAATCTTATATTTGTATACTGGCAAAATAAGTAGCCATAGCGTGTCGCCGCATGTCAGGCAGGGTGATGCAAACGGCCGCGGTGCCTTTACGCAGGAGACGGGAAACGTAAGCGTGAGCAAGATGGGATGACGGAGGAACGTTCGAGAGACGAGCAGGGCAACGAGGGTGCGGCCACATCATTACGGATTGCACGGCTGTGTGAATCCTTTCACCGTCGGGTCGAATCTCCAAGTTTTTGGGGACACTTCGAATCGACGTGGCTGATTTTACGCGGGGTTAAGTGGCTTGGAGCAAACCGGAGCTCTGATGATTGCTTCGAAAAGCTGCTCTCTCCCCTGGGACAGCCGCGTCGATCGCTTCCTCGCTCCGACGCGGCTGCCCCGAGAGAACAGCTTTTCGAAGCAATCATCATGCATCGAGCCGTGACAACCTACATCGTTATAAATCAGAGTTCTGTAAATATTGGATAATTGTTAGGAGAGCGACTGTGCTTCCCAGGTACAGAGTTAATAATGCATTAGCAGTTTAAGCCCCGTTTGGAAAGGTTCAACAACATTGGAGAATATTTGTACGAATCGTGACCGTGAATCGGGGCGGCACGGTTGCCCAGTGGGTAGCGCTGTTGCCTCGCAGCAAGAAGATCCCGGGTTCGAATCTCGGCTCGGGTGCCTTTCTGTGTGTGGAGTTTGCGAGTTCTCTCCACATGTCCGCGTGGGTTTTCGCCGGGCACTCCGTTTTCCTCCCAAAGTCCAAAAAAACATGCCGCCGCATAAGTTAATTGGCTCGCAGACTAAATTGCCCGCAGTGCCCGATGATGGACTGGCGTCTCAGCGTGGGTATATCCCTGCCTTGCGCCCTGTGTCTGCCGGGACGTGCTCCGGCTCACCGCGCGACCCTGTACAGGGACCAAGCGGTTTCTGACAATGAGATGAGATGAGTGATGCCGTGAATCGTGCCAAGTCACCAGATAGCGGTGTGAACCGGCTAGGTAACCAGCTGCGGCACCGCGCGGCGAGGTGGCGCTCACCACAGCCCGGCTCGTGGCGAGGCGGTACGGCTGCAGCCGCCTGGTGTCGAGCGGCGTCACCAGCTGTGGCGCCGCCACCGAGACCTTGGCCGTGACGGCAGCGTGGGAATAGGAGGACTGGAGGTCGTTCTTGATCCCGGCAAACCAGCCTGGCGCGGGGACCTGCAGCTCGACGAGAGGAGGGGGGAGTGTGACGGTGCGATCAGGAAGATACCTCATCTCATTGTCAGAAGCCGCTTAGTCCTGTACAGGGTTGTGGTGAGCCGGAGCCTATCCCGGCAGACACAGGACGCAAGGCAGGGATATACCCACGCTCAGACGCCAGTCCATCACCCGGCACTGCGGGCAATTTAGTCTGCGAGCCAATTAACCCAAGCGGCGGCATGTTTTTTGAACTGTGGGAGGAAACCGGAGTGCCCGGAGAAAACCCACGCGGACACGGGGAGAGAACTCGCAAACTCCCACACACAGAAAGGCACCCGAGCCGAGATTCGAACCCGGGACCTTCTTGTTGTGAGGAGGCGACAGCGCTACCCACTGGGCCACCACTGGGCCGTCCTCCGGTCGATCCCGAACATGTTCAATGTCTGGATTCTGTAGCGACGCTCTCCCCTCGGCGTGTTGGTCGAGACAAACTGCCCTCTCGTCTCGGCGTGAGTTGGGATCTCTCAGGACCTGAGTATTCGAATGCACTGCCAATTATCGGCTCGATTGTTCGAATCGTTGTACGACACCAACATTGTTGCAGTAATGATCTCGCCGCTGTTTCCACGTGTGCCTGTAGGCAGGATGTAACGGGGTGGTGGCTTCATGATGCCACCGGTAGAAGCCACTCACATCACGCGTTCAGTGGCTCTTAGCGGTTTTCTCACCTTTGGAAGGTAGGCTGGGACTTGAATAATGAAGCCACAAAGAAGTGACCACCAATTACAATTTTTCGTCGGATCAATCGTCTAAACGATCTGCTCGTCTGCTCGGGATGATTGAGGGGTCTCTCACCACCGCCGGAGCACGCATTTGCTCGTAACGCGAGCCAATGCGCAGAGCGTCCGAGCGGTTCTCCTTCCCGCGGGACGGGCTGCTGTGGTACAGCTGTCGCGCCGCCACAGGCCGCTCGCCGCCGGGCGAGCCTTTGTTCACCTCCGGCCTCCGCGCCCTGCGGAAGCAGTCGCAGGGCCAGGCGGCGGCGCCGGGCAGCAGCGAGCGGCAGCAGCTGGAGGCGGCCGCGAGCGCGTGGGCGCGCGTGCAGCCTGCGCGCGGACACGCGGGGACACGCGCGGACACGCGGGGACACGCGCGGACACGCGGGGACACGGCGGCGTCTTCAGGAGGTCATCAGATCTCCCTTCGCTGGACAGCCGCAGAGAACCGATGCGCTAGGATGGTGAGGGTCATGGGACGCGTGGGTGGAGACGCTACCTCCTCAAGGAGGATTGTGTTCCTCTCACGTGCCTGGGTTGTGTTGGTGCGGTGGACTAAGCTGACCACTGTGCTGTAGCACTGAGCGCCGAGTCTCATCTCACTGTCAGAAACCGCTTAGTCCTGTACAGGGTCGCGGTGAGCAGGAGCCTATCCCGGCAGACACAGGGCGCAAGGCAGGGATATACCCACGATGGGATGCCAGTCCATCACCCGGGCACTGCGGGCAGTTTAGTCTGCGAGCCAATTACACCAGTGCGGCAGCGTGGTTTTTTGGACTGTGGGAGGAAACCGGAGTGCTCGGCGAAAACACACGCGGACACGGGGAGAGAACTCGCAAACTCCCACACACAGAAAGCAGCGTCCGAGCCGAGATCGAACCCGCGACCTTCTTGCTGTGAGGAGGCGCCACCGCTCCACCGCGCCACCGCTCCACCGCGCCGCCCGCTTCAAGGACCCACGTCACCGAGGCATTTGTATCGTGACCTCCCGTGCACCGTGGGCCCCCCGACTCACCGGCGTGAGCGTGACACGGGCCGCCCCACGCCGATCGCTGGCCCGCGCCGGGACGGCACATCATGGAGCCGCGCGGCGGCGGCAGCAGAGAGGAGGCGGCCTGCGGAGGAGCGTGGCCGCACCTGCGCAGAGAGGACGCACTTGAACTGCATTCGTTCGGAGGGCCCGTGACGCTGAACGCACGCGTCCAGGGCGAGGGGTCTCGCCGTGGACGCGGTGAGCTTCTGGCTTGTCATCAAACGGGGGGCTGCGATAGCGATCCGTCTCTCGGCACAGCGGCACCGCGGTTCAAACGATCCAATACGAATTCAGCTGGGTTGCCGCTAGGCGTTCAGCGTCTTGCAAAGCGGCCAAAACCTCCAACGCTGCACTGATTGCAATGATCTCATCTCATTATCTGAAACCGCTTAATCCTATATAGGGTCACGGTGAGCCGGAGCCTATCCCGGAAACACAGGGCGTCAGGCAGAAATACACCTTACGATGGGACGCCAGTCCATCGCCGGGCATTGCGGGACAATTTTAGTCTGCGAGCCAATCAACCGATCCAGGAGCATGCTTTTGGACTGTGGGAGGAAATCGGAGTGCCCGGCGAAAACCCACGCGGACACGGGGAGAGCATGCAAACTCCACACAGAAAGGCACCCGAGCCGAGAGATTCGAACCCGGGACCTTCTTGCTGTGAGGCGTCAGCGCTAACCACTGGGCCACCGCGCCGCCCACAATGATAGTCGGGTTTAACTCGAAAGAGTCCTCTGGGTTTTATCACCACTCACCGATGACCAAGCTGAGACTCGCACCTCATTACCCGTGAGAACGCGCCATGATCCTTAAATATGCCTTGTGACATTAACTCAGTGCCTTCATGTGTGGGAGTTTGCGAGTTCTCTTTCCCATGTCTGCGTGGGTTTTCGCCGGGTACTCCAGTTTCCCCCCACAGTCCAAAAAAAAACATGCTCCTGGATAGGTTTAATTGGCTCGCAGACTAAATTGCCCGCAGTGCCCGGTGATGAACTGGCGTCCTATCGTGGCTATATCCCTGCCTTGCGGCCTGTGTCTGCCGGGATAGGCTCCGGCTCGCCGCGACCCTGTACAGGACTACGCGGTTTCTGACACAATGAGAGATAAGATGACAAAGGAACTCAAATTTCAGCTCGCTTTACAAAAACGCTCGCGTTATAGATTGCAGCCTTCACAAACGAGCCGTTATAAATGAACAACTACGTCCGTAAAACAAACAAATAATAACGACATTGGTTACGGTGGGCGGCGCGGTGGCCCAGTGGTGTAGCGCTGTCGCCTCACAGCAAGAAGGTCCCGGGTTCGAATCTCTCGGCTCTGGTGCCTTTCTGTGTGGAGTTTGCATGCTCTCCCCGTGTCCGCGTGGGTTTTCGCCGGGTACTCCGGTTTCCTCCCACAGTCCAAAAGCATGCTCCTGGATAGGTTTGATTGGCTCGCAGACTAAAATTGTCCCGCAATGCCCGGTGACGGGTTGGCGTCCCATCGTGGGTATATCCCTGCCTTGCGCCCTGTGTCTGCCGGGATAGGCTCCGGCTCACCGCCACCGCGTACAGGAATAAGCGGTTTCTGACAACGAGGTGAGGTCTGCTGGGCGCGAATTGAAATCCACGACTCTCCGGAGGCGTGTCTTGTTTCGTGTCAGTTGCTATTGTGAGATCGCCGTCCTCTCGCCAGGGGTGCAAATTTGTGACCCTCGGGTGAAAAGCGCTCTATGAATGCAATTATTATTATTATTAATGAATTTGAATCGAGGGCAATGTGGGGACGCTCGCAAGTCCACTTTCGAGTCAGATCCAGGCTCAAAGAGAAAGATGGAATCTCATAGAGACACACGGAGTCACACGGAATCTCGGGTGCCTTCCCTATAAAATGTTCAGTTTATAACACATATCGTGCATTTTCGTGAGTTCTCATTTGAAATAAACATCCAATTTTAAGATCCCGAAAGCCTAAGAGGCCCCCTGTGAAATTTTCACTCTGGAAATGGCTTTCCCGTGCTCTGCAAAGTAATTCCACCCCTGGAGCTGTCTCGGTCAGTTTATATTTAAACTATAAGAAAACACTGAGCTACGTAGCTCTTTTCAACAGTTGCCCAGCGGGGAGGGGTAAGTAAGTTAGTAGATAACTTGGGCTATACACGGGATGGGACGTCGGTCCATCAGAAGGCACCAGGGGGGCGGTCGGAGCGGCGACCAGCCGAAGCGGCTCCACGCCACGCTGCTTTACCTGCAGCCCGGCTGGTCGTGTGGAGGCGTGCGGCGGCACGGCTCGCCCCAGCCACCCGCCGGGTTGCGGCTCGTCCCGCCGCACGGCGGGCCGGGGGGGGCCTCGACCGCGAGGCCCCCCCCGCGTGGAGGCGCCGCGCGACGCGTGTCCTGCCGAGCTGCAAGGGGGGGGGGGGAGCGGGAGCGTGAGCTTGCGCGCCGCCGTGGGACTGTGATCGTGGTTTCCTGAACAGGAGAAGTGAGAAACCGCTTCGTTCATTCATTCATCATCATCGTCACCTGCGCCATCGCCTTGCGGTTGTAGAACGACTGCCGGCGGCAGAGCCACAATGTGACCCTCGTCCCCTCGTCGCACAGCGACGCTCGATCCCCCTCCACCCTCCCCGCGCGGCCGCGCGTTCCTCTCGTCGTCCCCATCGTCCGCCGTCGCCGTCATGGTGGCGTTGCCGCTGTCGAGCGACCCCTCGTCGGCGGGCCGCGGCGGCGGCGGCGGCGGCCCCGCCACCGCCTCGCTCTCCGCGCCGCCGCCGCCGCCGCCGGCGCCGCCGCCGGCGCCCGCCAGGAACGCGTGCTCGAGCACGGCGGGCAGGCTCGGCCGCTTGCCGGGATCCCTCTGCAGCAGCTTGCGCAGGAGATCGCGCGCCGCCGCCGACAGCGCCGGCGGCAGCTCGACGCGCGCCAGCAGCACCCGCGCGAGCGTCGCCGGCGCGGCGGACGCCTGGAACGGCGGCCGCCCCGTCAGCATCGCGTACATGGCGCAGCCGAGGGCCCACGCGTCGGCGGGCGCGCCGTGCGCCGATCGAGACGCCACCTCGGGAGACATGTAGTTGGGTGTCCCGCACACGGTGAGACGAGGGTCGCCGGGCGCCGCCAGCCGCGCCGCCAGACCAAAATCGGCGATGCGCGTGGACATGTCGGACGCGAGCAGCAGGTTGGAGAGCGTGAGGTCACGGTGGATGAACCCGTGCGCGTGCAGGTAGAGAAGGCCCGAGGAGATCTCGCGCAGGAATTGACGCGCTTTTGGGTAAGGGGAGGGGGGGGGAGGGGAGGGGAGCGGGGGGGCCCGCGGACGATCCGAGTGAACGGGGGAGTGGCAGCGAAAATCGACCGCTGGGAATTGAGACTCGCTCACGAGAGTCGCTCTTTCGGGATCGCCGTGTCGATCGTCCCTCCTCTCTGATTATTTGGCGCCCGCTCAATGCATGGCTGCCTTCCCCTCGCCTCTCTGTGGTTCCCTGACTAAACCTCGAAAATGATGTTAGTCGCCCTGGCTAAGGGCGTCTGATAAATAGTCTCATCTCATTATCTGAAACCGCTTAATCCTATATAGGGTCACGGTGAAGCCGGAGCCTATCCCGGAAACACAGGGCGTAAGGTAGGAATACACCCGACGACGGGACGCCGGTCCATCGCCGGGCAGTCTGATAAATAGTCATTAATAATAATAATAAATGAATGCGCGATGTCAGATCAGACCCTATTCCGTTTTGAATCGTTTATCCGAAGCGCTGTTCCCCAACCTCACTGTGTCTCGTCATGTGTCTATATCATCCTCATCTAATTATCAGAAACCGGTCAGTCCTGTGCAGGGTCGCGGTGAGCCGGAGCCTATCCCAGCAGAGACAGGGCGCAAGGCAGGGATATACCCACGATGGGACGCCAGTCCATCGCAGGGCGCCGGGGGGAAATGTAGTCAGCAGGCCAATTAACCTAGACAGCAACGTGTCTTTGAACGGTGGGAGGAAACCGGAGTACCCGGCGAAAACTTACGCGAGAGAGGCACCCGAGCCGGTGATTGAACCCGGGTCCTCCTTGCTGTGATGCAGCAGCGCTACCCGCTGCGCTACCCGCTGCGCTACCGCGGTGGCCACGTGTCCACAAATCTCCTGTCATCTCGGTTAGGACTTCGTAAATGTCCATGGCTGGGAGCAGTGGTCACCTATGGACTGTCCTCCCACCAGTCCTCTGGGACGCGTGTGGAGAGGTATGGTTAAACCACACGAACGAAGGGAGTGCGGAGACCTTCATCTAGCAGTGAATCGGTGAAGTGCCGTACACTTCATAGTCACCCCCTGCCCTGTTGGTCATGGCGATTGCTTGACTATACTTCACCATGCTGGTCACCGGGACCTTCACGCTGTAGCGCCGCGCATCGTCAGTAAGGTGAAAAGGAGCGCTTTAAGGCACCTCATTGCAATGATCTGGCGCGGCGGTGATTAACGAAGCAGTGTTAATTATTTCGTACAAAAGCCTGGTGGCAGCGGCGGGACGCAAGCGCACAGGCTGGAGGGAAGCTCCGCGCTCTCAACTCGCTGGTTAGAGCCGTGCCAACGGGTGACTCAGAGCACCGACATCTGCGCCCATTCAGTAGGCAGATGGCCCTGCTGAATGACTCGTTGTTTATAAGTGAATACAAGCTCGGGACAATTGATGGGCTAGAGATATATTAACAAAAACCCAAAATTATACCTTCCTTCAAAAGATTATCCCGTGAAAGACTTGACTAAAGCTTTCACTGTAATTAGAAATAAATAACGCTCAGATAGATAAATGCGTTCCCATACGGGGGGGGAGGGGAGGGTGGGTTCTATGACCATACCTCTCCACAGTGTGTAATGGGAGTTGGTGAGAGCGGACACTGAGATTACTCTTCACTCGCCATGGCCACGGGATTAATCGCGTGAGCAACAGATGTACACATTTATTCACTGTCTTTACAATTAATGGCAGAGTGTTTTATGAAATCTGCAAATCACAGACAGAAAGTCCCGACCGAGGCTGTTCGATTCCATCCTCGGGCACCTTTCTGTACGGAGTTTGTGTGTTCTCTCCCCCTTCTCTGCGTGGGTTTCTTCCGGGTTCTCGTGATTCCTCCCGTATGATGACTGGCCGATACCATTGTAATGTATCGGGACGCAGTGTCCGGCAGATTG
>JAZEWT010000023.1:991295-1003933 GCA_036362905.1 Mordacia mordax
ACGAGGTGACGAGGTGGCGAGGTGGCGAGGTGACGAGGTGGCGAGGTGACGAGGTGGCGAGGTGGCGAGGTGACGAGGTGACGCGGCGAGAGTTTGCGAGTTCCTCTCCCCGTGCGCCCGCCCTGGATCTTCCCCCCCACCGTACAAACACACGCCGCTCTCTGACGTCAAGACGACGGATGACGAGACGCAGTGAGACGAGGTGTGAGTACCCGCGCGTTAACCGACCCACGCCCGTGGTGGTGGTGATGATGGGCAGACAAGCGCCGGCCGCACCGCGTTAACCGATATCGCCGGTTACCCACGTTACCATCCCCGAGTCTACGCTACTGCACGAAGCTCCGCCGGGAAGCCTGCAGTGCGCGCTGTTTGCGAGCGCCCCTCCCGGCCGCCTTTGTCTCCCCCTCCCGTCCTCACCGCATGAGCACGCGCTTCCCCTTGATGTCCACCTTGTCGATGGTCACCTTGCTGAGAGACATCGCTCTTCCCCTGTCGGCGCGCTCGCGAGCCGCCGAGAGTGACGAGAGAGTGACGAGACACTGGGGATCGGAGAGAGGGAGGGAGCGCAGGAGGAGGAGGAGGAAGAGGAGGAAGAGGAGAGAGAGAGAGGAGGAGGAGGAGGAGAGAGAGTGACGAGACACTGGGGATCGGAGAGAGGGAGGGAGCGCGCAGCGGGAGGAGGAGGAGGAAGAGGAGGAGACGAGAGAGAGAGGAGGAGGAAGAGGAGGAGACGAGAGAGGAGGAAGAGGAGGAGACGAGAGAGAGGGTGAGGAGTGACCTTGAGCTGCGACCGCCTCCCCCGTGTCGTCATCCACCCCCTCTCCCACCACCCCCCCGCCTCCACGTGTCCGCGCACTGTGCCGGCTGGCGCACCTCGCATAGCGCTGGCTCCATTAACGCTGTTCCGCTATTACGCTCGTTGTCTCCACGTGGTGGCCCCAGCGGGTAGCGCTGTCGCCTCACAGCAAGAAGGTCCCGGGTTCGAATCTCTCGGCTCGGGTGCCTCTTTCTGTGTGGAGTTTGCATGTTCTCTCCCCGTGTCCGCGTGGGTTTTCGCCGGGCACTCCGGTTTCCTCCCACAGTCCAAAACCATGCTCCTGCACAGGTTAATTGGCTCGCAGACTAAATTACCCGCAATGCCCGGTGATGGACTGGCGTCCCATCGTGGGTATATCCCTGCCTTGCGCCCTGTGTCTGCCGGGATAGGCTCCGACTCACCGCGACCCTGTACAGGGCTAAGCGGTTTCTGACAATGAGATGAGATGAATTGTTCGTAATCGTGTTTAAAAGGCCTGCCATAGCGTAGTTTTATCAGAATGCTGTGAGCAGAGTGAAAGTGAGGTTTTGGAAAAATCGGTCTTTGTTTTGCGTTAATTCGCGATGGGTCGCGACCCATCAGTGGGCTGCGAGCGCCCCCTAGTGGTCCGTGGAGTCCAGACCTGAGTGGGCCGTGAGATGCAAGGGGTTGAAAACCTCCTCTCATCTTATTGTCAGAAACCGCTGAGCCCTCTACAGGGTCGTGGTGAGCCGGAGTCTATCCCGGCACAGGGCGCAAGGCAGGGATATACCCACGATGGGACGCCAGTCCATCACCGGGCATTGCGGGTAATTTAGTCTGCGAGCCAATTAACCTGTGCAGCAGCACGTTTTTTGGACTGTGGGAGGAAACCGGAGTGCTCGGCGAAAACCCACGCGGACACGGGGGAGAGAACTCGCAAACTCCCCACACAGAAAGCAGCGCCAGAGCCGAGATTCGAACCCGGGGCCTTCTTGCTCAGAGGAGGAGGCGACAGCGCTACCCGCTGGGCCAGAAACCCCTAAATCAAATGGAACGACCATTGCCTTGCGTTTAAATATTTCACCAGAAGATGGCGTTAAACCAGACAGGCGGTAATTAAAAAAAAAATCATTGTTTTCAAGGCAGGCCTGCATGGAATGAAGCACGCAGCCGCTGCCACGCATGATGTGGCAGTCATTTCCCATGGCATGGTCCCACGACACATGCCCACAGCCGTATGCCTTGAACGGCAGCCTTCAGAAGTTGATGGAATCACAATTTCTGCGATTCAGGGGGGAAGGGCAAAGATCGCTGGGGAGATGTTGGCTGAACTAGCAGGGACAGGTTCTGGTACCGAGGCACAAAGATATTTTACTAATACCAAGATTATACTTACCGTTGGGTTTTAAACATATAAATGTGGCAGTCGTGTTCCGACACTATACGTTTCACTGGGTATAAATGTTTGATATCCTATGTCATGGTGTGTCACTGTCATCAAATGGCGACCACTGTTGGGGGCATTTGTCTTGCTATTGTTGAGCGCATGGTTAGGTAATACTGCATTTGATAAATGGCATTAATCCCGTGCACAAATGTAAGAGAGTACAGAGCAGTAGATGGTAAATGTTTATGTGATTCGGCATATGCACATAAGGCACTGATCAAGTACATGCACCACGAAACGACGATTTACAATGTTCGCTTGATGTTACAGCTCTTAACACTGTTAATACATCCACCGATATATAGACTGCGCTCTCCAAAACTAGAACGGACAAATCCAGCAAACACAATTGTACACTTTCCCCAACACTTGTCCACAAATGTTGAAGGATTTGTTTATTTATTTTTCCCAATCCGACAGCGACCCTTCAATGATGGACCGCCAAAACTGACAGCTCGTGTTATCGAGGCTGTCCCGGTGCGCCTTGCAGAGAGAAAATCCTGCCCCAGGCGGTTCGATTCCTGCCTCGGGTATTCTCCGGTTTCGTCCCACAGCTCAAATAAGTTAAAAAATAAGTCATCTCATCTCATTGTCTGAAACCGCTTAGTCCTATACAGGGTCGCGGTGAGCCGGAGCCTATCCCGGCAGACACAGGGCACAAGGCAAGGATATACCGACGATGGGACACCAGTCCATCGCCGGGCACTGCGGGGTAATTTAGCCTGCGAGCCAATTAACTTATGCAGCAGCATGCTTTTGGACTGTGGGAGGAAACCGGAGTGCCCGGCGAAAACCCACGCGGACACGGGGAGAGCATGCAAACTCCACACAGAAAGGCACCCGAGCCGAGAGATTCGAACCCGGGACCTTCTTGCTGTGAGGCGACAGTGCTAACCACTGGGCCACCGTGCCGCCCACTGGGCCACCGTGCCGCCCTTAAAAATTACTCATCAATCAATTGGCCCATAAGATAATACACGGAACGCAGTGTCTGGCAGGTGTTGGCGCCGGGTGATTGCATGGGTGCCTTCCCCCCATCTCTCTGTGTTATCCTCGCTACACCTCTGTAATTACATCGCCCTGGATAAGGGCGTCTGATGAATAATAATTAATATGGAATACACACTTATGATCACGCCTGATGCTCTCCATGTATTTCCTGTACATAGATAGCTGTTTGTTATTACAGCACAAATTTCTCGGCGAGCTTGCAAGCTCTAGATGGGAGATTCCGTCCATTTACATGGGAGAAATAACCTGTAGAGAAATTAACTCTGCCATTCTACTTGTACGGTACTATTCAATTGAAATGTATTGGCCTAAAGATTAGTGTGAACACGCAAACCGTCCCTTGCGGTAGAATATGCGTTTTAAAATATCGTACTGGAATAATATCTGATGCGGGATGTTTATAGCTTACAGCGCAAGGTGGTTAGGCAACCAAACCGATGTCACGATGATTAGTAGAACAGGTTTTACCGTTTCTGGCAATTATGCAGGTGTTAAGATCTTCATAATAATTGCCAGAAACGGTAAAACCTGTTCTACTTATCATATATGTATACTGGCAAAAAAAAGTACCCATAGCGTTAACAGCTCCACCTAAGCTACTAAGCATTGATACTGCATTGTCCTGAGCTGACTGCCTTTTGGCATCGGCTGACACTGACAATCCGGCTCAAAAGGAAGCCATTGTCTGGTGGAGGCCGGTCAGTTTGAAGGACAATGCATAGGTTATCAAAGCTTCCTGTTTGCATATTTTGCCACAAGTATGTGTGGCTTTTGCAAACTAGACACACTGTGAAATGTGTCTATTTTGGTGTTTGGGATCTTAACACCTGTATAATTGCCTGAAACGGTAAAACCTGTTCTACTTATCATATATGTATACTAGCAAAAAAAGTACCCATAGCGATGTCAACAACCCTCCTTCGGGCACATGCGCGCAGTGTCACTGATCAGATTACCAAAAGAGTCTGACACGCGTGCTGAATTATTAGGGTGACAGCAAATCCCATGCAGGATTAGAGCTAATCATCATCTCATGGTGCCTTCTTACAGGGCTGCGGTTCGGACCCAAAAACCAGACAGTGATTATCAAATGTGTTCGCTGTGTAACCAATACCTATAGAAACGGGAGTGGAAGCTCAAATGTCTACAAGCAAGCAATGGTACACACTGTACGCGACTTTAAAAACAAAATCTCATCTCATTGTCAGAAACCGCTGCGTCCTGTACAGGGTCGCGGTGAGCCGGAGCCTCTCCCGGCAGACACAGGGCGCAAGGCAGGGATATACCCACGATGGGACGCCAGTCCATCACCGAACACTGCGGGCAATTTAGTCTGCGAGCCGATTAACCTGTGCGGCAGCGTGGTTTTTTGTGACTGCGGGAGGAAACCGGAGTACCCGGCGAAAACCCACGCGGACACGGGGAGAGAACTCGCAAACTCCCACACAGAAAGCAGCGCCCGAGCCGAGATTTGAACCCGGGACATTCTCGCTGTGAGGAGGAGGAGGCGACAGCGCTACCCACTGGGGGCCACCGTGCCGCCCTAAAAACTAAACAATCTTTAAATAATCGTGCTTGATGTTACGCGGTGCAGCAGGCGCTGCAGCGTACGGAAGGTATCCTCAAGTTACGAGCACATGGCACGATTTGTGGGAAGCGCTGCAAGTCATGTTGTTACGAACTTGTCCCATTATCAATGCAAGAAGAGCTTTACGCGTGCTATGAACTGTTGGGCGAAATTCGATTTCGTAAATGTTTTACAGCGGTGGCGCCAGTGGGTGGCGCTGTCGCCTCCTCCTCACAGCAAGAAGGTCCCGGGTTCGAATCTCGGCTCGGGTGCTACTTTCTGTGTGGAGTTTGCGAGTTCTCTCCCCGTGTCCGCGTGGGTTTTCGTCGGGTACTCCGGTTTCCTCCCACCGATTAAAGACACGCTGCTGCCCTAGGTTTATTGTGCTGCTGGGTAAATTTCCACCAATAAGTGTGCCCTGCGATGCTACTGGCGTCACATCCTGTGTATTCCCCTGCCTTGCGTCCTCTGTCAGCCGGGATAGGCTCCGCCTCCCCCCCTCGCAACCCTGTACAGGATTAAGAGGGTATTGATAATGAATGAACGAACACAGTTCCAGGCCGAGGATGTACAATCTTTGTGGATAATCACAGGTGTTTATGGGATTTGAAAAGAGAATCTAAGAAATTGCTGGTGTAGGAATATTATATTATTTAAGCCATTCTACGGACGTTCAATTTCTTTACATAACCAAACAGTAAGCTTGAAAAACACCCCAATTAATATAGATGAGCATTGCTACACGCCGTGTTAAAAGCTTAACATATGTATTTGAGAATGAATAAGCTCAGCACGGCTGTTTTGCTGACCGGCTAAAATGAAACACGTCATAGTGGACGCTTGCTGTGTCGCGGGAGTCCCGCATCTAGAGCTTGCAAGCTCTCTGGGTACATTTCTCTGTAATAATAAACATCTCCCCATTCATCTATGGCGCGCATGCCTGCTGCGTAACAAACGCTCAACAGCAGCGGTGGAGACAATGGGACTATGACTGATGATTCATTCTGAAGTCATCGTAGCTGAAATGCCGTTCTCTCCGCAGCTCTGTGCAGCGCTTTGTGACCCTCGGGTGACAAGCGCTCCATCAGTGCCATTATTATTATTATGACGACGACAGCGGTGGAGGGGACTGTTGCTGAGTGCCGAGTGCATCCAGTGTCGCTCACTTTTCCAGCTTCTCTCTGCAACTCTGGGCTCCCATCACGAGCTGTCTGACTGATCTCCCCCCCCCGCCCCCCGTCTGCCCCCCCCCATCTCCCAATAATAACCGGCCTATTGGCCAAGCGACGTTCATCTTAGCGTAGGTGGGGGGGGGCATCATTGAATTCTTCTTGGGGCCCCGGAATTACTGAGACAGTACCCAAATCAGCCACTCCACCACCATTCCTCTACAGCACTCCATCTAAAACGTCCTTCCTGAAAAGGCGATACTTTATTAAGCGCAACAACCGTTTGGGATTAGCTCTTATACGATCATTGCCTTGCTTGCACACATCTCGGGCTGGGAAATAAACCGCCGAGCGTCAATATTATCCGCAGGAAATTACAGCGTTCGTGGCAAGGAGTCTCACAGCCCACTGCCGCCCGCAGGAGTTGGCTTTGAGAATCCAACGGGACCATGCGTGGAACGATGGAGAGATGCTGTGGCCAGGAGTTTGGAGACCATTGGAAGCAATGCCATTTTAGATGTAACGACCGTATTGAAGTGAATGCGTGCGGATCAGCGCTGACCGGTTTTAAAAAATATATATATACTCATCTCAATGTTAGAACCGCTTAATCCTGTACAGACTCGCGGTGAGCCGGAGCCTATCCCGGCAGACACAGGACGCAAGGCAGGGATACACCCACGATGGGATGCCAGTCCATCACCGGGCACTGCGGGCAATTTAGTTTGCGAGCCAATTAACCTATGCAGCAGCGTGTTTTTTGGACTGTGGGAGGAAACCGGAGTGCCCGGAGAAAACCCACGCGGACACAGGGAGAACTCGCAAACTCCACACAGAAAGCAGCGCCCGAGCCGAGATTCGAACCCGGGACCTTCTTGCTGTGAGGAGGAGGTGACAGCGCTACCCACTGGGCCACCGTGCCGCCCACGATGCATTCATGTTCCTGCGTTTTTCTTTTTTAAAGGCCCAGTCCAGATTTTCATCGTTCGCCATAACGAGGCAAGGCCTGTAATGCACTCTCACTCCTGGTCTCACAACCAACCCCCCGCCCCGAAGCAACGACGCGTACATCAATTGCACTTTACATAAGATCGCGTTAATCTCTGGAACACGTAAACTGAAACACCATCCTTTACACCGACGGCGGCAGGAAGAGGTAGTTGGCAGCGTATGGTTCGGAGCTGGACACAACACCGCCAACCGCGACTGGCCGGAGCGTCTTCTCCGCCGATCAATCGCTCGTGGCGCGCGCCGCGGCCACCGACTTCACCGCGCCGAACGTTACCGCACCGCGCCATCGCGACATCATTCCCGGCCGCCGGCTCCGGTGATGTGCGGAATTGCAGGAAACGTTTCATATCGGAAGCGTTTCTAATCTCCCCCATTGCGAAATTCTATTTATGTGTGCGGTCGTCTGCCAACTGAGTTGACCTTTGGAAGAGAGAGGCCCTATAGCTGGGTTTTATTTCACGAAATAAACTCGTGACATCTGACTTCCAACATCCTGCGGTCTGGTACGATGCCCCAGAGTGAATCGGTGAGGGCCAACCAGTGCTTGACACCGTCAAGTGCCCAGAGGTCTCTCCACATTTCACAATGGTGGTGACCAACAACGTGGACATCCACGGATGATGGTACTGTGGATCCCAGGACAAATCGGAACCCCGATATCATACGCAGCTGTCGACTCTCGATACAGCTGATGGTAACTAGAAGTCCCTAACTAAGAATTCTATTCACACATTCACACAATAATCTCACATCATGGTCAGAAACCGCGCAGTCCTGTACAGGGTCGTGGCGAGACGGAGCCTATCTCGGCAGACACAGGGCGCAAAGCTGGGACACACCTACGATGGGACGCCAGGCCACCACCGGGCACTGCGAGCAATTTAGTCTGCGAAACCGGCGTGCCCGGCGAAATCCCATGCGGACACGGGGAGAACATGCAAACTTCACACAGAAAGCAGCACTCGAGCCGAGGTTCGAACCTGGCTCCTGCTTGCTGTGAGGAGGAGGCGACAGCGCCACCCACGACTCTACCGCGCCGCCCTCTAAGAATTCTATTCGCGCATTAACACAGCAATGTCGACCGATTAATGGCACGGGTGCTCGGTGTCGAATCACGCAGGGCTGGAGCCACGTGGGTGATTATTGGTCATGGATTTATGGTGGATCATGCAGCCGACTGAGATCCACAAGCATGGGGAGCAGTGCCAGGTGGACGGGAAGACTGCCCACCGATGGCCCCTCTATGGTAGCGCGGTTGTTGATTAAGGTGCCGAGTGCTCCACATTGGTTTTGTTTGGCGTCATTTTAAAGTGCGAAGACGATTTAACATCCCTTCAAATGCTCTCCTACGCTGCCGTTTGTTCGCGGACCTCTGCGGCCGTTACGTAGGGGGTTGTAGATTTTAAACAAATTTAATTCGAGAAATAACTCCCGCCACTGGTGTCCACAAAGCTGATAACGTGTGCAACGCAGCTATATAATAAAACATTTTTATTTGATTTTAATAAACGTACATGATGCAAACAGCTTTTAAGATAATGACCGATTAAAACGTAGAACTTAAACATTCAAACTCACTATGGCTACAGTTATTTGGTGTTATGCATGGGAATTAACCCATTCCTTTTGATGGGATTGAGCTCAGATTAATCCGTTCAATCACAATCTCTCTGCACATTTTACAACTGCATCATGACATATTATTATTATTATTGTTCACCCAGCACAGTTTTATGGAGTCTCACGTGTAATCCCAAACGAATATATTTTTCTGCAATCACTGTGGATGTTTGGCCAATACCAGTTCAATATATGTATTTTAGCAGTGGTATGAAAGCGGAGACTATGGAAGAAAACCACATCGGACAGGGGGAGAACATATAAACGCCACACATTAAGGTGCCCGTTTAGAAATTAGAAGCCAGGCCCTTCGAGCTGTGGGGCACCTGTCTTTTTTACAACCACTCCACCATCCCAACACACGCAACTCAATAACTTTCAACTGCACCAATATGCTCAGCAGCATTACACGATGGACCCAAGTGAATTCGTTCAAACCCAAGTCTGCCTTTACATCGGGCTGTCTATCATCTGGACGCCTCGCTTGGGACAGCCGGCCTGGTCACTCGCTCTGCAGCCTCCGTGCGGGACGAGGAGCCGTGCAGCCATGGACGTAGCGATCCGGTCCCTCGTCATCGGCACCACGGAGCGAGCGGTCGGACAGGCGCGGTCCCTGCCGAATCGATTCCGTAGCGGCCGTGGTCCGGCGCTCAGCGAAACCTCCGAGACTGGGGTCTGCGACGCAAACCGCGGACCGGAGGCGGATTCCGTTCACGGGGTTTGGAGGAAGCCCGAGCGCTTTGCAAGCAGCTGAACAAAGCAGCCGTCACTTGGCTGGGTGAGAGAAGTGAATTCCAAGAATGACCTAAGTAAAACGAGGCGCATCCCGCACCTACAGATCAGAGCAAGTTTACACGTCGCTCCCATTCATTTCGGGTGCAGAAACAGGAACATTTGTTTTCTTTTTTTTAAACGATTACAAATACTGTACAATGGAAAGTAATCCTCACGGAGCAGAGCGAAGTACTGCAAAGCACACAAACTCGGATGCAGGGGCCCACAGCGAGCCAGCGCACGCAGGGCAGAACACCACTGCTAGCGGCATGACAACGGAATGAGTTCACACGTATCCGCTACTTTTATTTTATAATGCTAGCTTAACCCAGGGGAAAGCTTCACGGAATCTCACGACTCATTTCCAGGAAGGTTTCCACCGGACAAACTTCCGGTTTTCCCCGCGAACGGCGCACAGAAGCGTCGCTGGAAGTGACATCCCGGCGCTCGTTTTCCGGCGGAAATTCCAATTCCCTCCTTCCGAAGTTTAAAAAAAAAAAAACAACTCTCTCTTCATTTGAAATTAATCTTCACGCAACAACAAAAGTCTTTCTCCGAGATACCGTTGGCAATCTTCAGTAAAACCATGTCGCTGCCACGTTCGACAACGTATTATTTAAAAGTACATTTTTTAAGTGTCCGTACTAAAAACCTCGTCTCGCAAGTGTGCGGCAGACTTCAAGTCGTCGTTACGTTATTGCACAAGATGCGCCGCTGGGGAGGTCTACGGGTGGGTTGCGTGGACGGAACGGTCCGGCGGGCGGTGCCCTTGGGCGGCTCGACGGACATCGGCGCGGGCGCGACGGCGCCACCGCGCCGGGCCCGTTCACACGTCGGTCGTGAAGTCGCCGTGCCCGCTGCCGCCGTCTCCGAGCAGCGAGTGCCGGTCGAGCAGCTGCATGGAGAGCGCCGCCGCGCCGCCGCCGGCGAGGCGCTTGTCGGCGGTGAGCGACGCGATGGACGTCTGGCTGATGAACTTGACGCGGTCCCAGACGCCCAGCTTCGGCGAGGCGCGCCCGTCCACCCAGGAGGGCCGGTCGCCCATCCCCACGGCAACGCTCACCTGCGCCAGGCTGCACTCGCGGACGCGGCCCCGCGCCCGCGTCTCCAGCGCCGGGCGGCTCGGCTTCTTGTACCTTCGGGAAACGGCGACGCGGCGCGCACGCTCGAGCGACGGCGCTTCGAAGGCGGAACGGTTCAGAGGCGATGCGAGGAAAACGGCGAGAGGCGGGTGGCAAGGAAACCCCACACGGTTTTACCCGGAGTCAACGTTTGCCGGACGATGCTCCCCGAAATGTTACCATCTTATCGATCGATTCGTTGATGAGCGTTTAATTTTAGTTGCGGGAGGGAAACCGTAGAACCCGGAAGAAACCCACGCAGATCCGGGGGAAGAATGCCAATTCTGCAGAGAAAGGTGCCTGAGACGGGAGTCGAACTCCCTTGGGCAGGAATTTATTTCTGCGAGGGCCTGGTGTTCCCGGTGCACAAACACCTTGGTCTGATAGCGGCGGTCAGCGGAGGGCACGGCGCACGTGCGCGGGACCACAACGGTGATAAGAATCGCTCCGGTGACGTCAAACCGGCGCCCGCGGAAACGCACGCGGCACGCGGCACCGCTCGGCGCGGCCTTCGCTCACCTCTTGAGCATCAGCGAGGACAGGACCACGGACACGGACGACGCGGCCATCGCTGCCGCCGCCATCCACGGCTGCAGCACGAGCCCCGCGGGCATGAACACTCCTGCGCGCGGCGGCACGGGGGGGGGACATGGGGGGGGGGCGGCGGGGAGCACAGGCACACGAGCTCGCAGCGCGCTCAGCCGCCGAGTCAGCACGTGGGGTCTAACGGTGTGCCGGAGGGGTTCGAGGTGTTTATTACAGATAGATGATTATTATTACTGTAATGATGTAGGTTTTCACGGCTTGATGCGCGACGATTGCTTTGAAAAGCTGCTCTCTCGGGACAGCCGCGTCGATCGCTCTCCCCATCGTGACGTTTCGCCCTCGCACGTTAGAGGCATCCTCAGGCGCAGTGTGCGTGTGTCATGTGTGTGACTCCTATTTATATGTAGGTACTATGTACGTGTTAAGTCTCTTCTAAAGAGCTGCCGCATTCCAGGATCAATGGACGAAGGTCGGGGTTCACTTGAAATGGTTCCATTGTCCTACTCACACACCGGAATTACATTAACCCCATCCTGTTCCACCTGTGACTTATCTCCTAGCTTGCATCTCATGAAATAATGCCTAGTTCTCAAAACACTTGGTGATTCCCCTCTGATGTCCGTATTTTAGAGCTCTATATCTGTCCACTGCTGACTTCAATGACTGGCCTACAGGTTTGGCTGAGTTTTATTCGATTATTATTACAGCAAAAAGTACTCGGTGAGTTTGCAAGCTCTGGATGCGGGATTCCTGTGATACAACACTGGCTCCTGTCTCTAACACTGGCTCCTATCTCTAACACTGGCTGCTATCTCTAACGTTGACTCCTATCTCTAACACTGGCTGCTATCTCTAACGTTGACTCCTATCTTTGACACTGGGTCCTATCTCTGACACTGGCTCCTATCTCTAACACTGGCTGCTATCTCTAACGTTGACTCCTATCTATGACACTGGCTCCTATCTCTAACACTGGCTGCTATCTCTAACGTTGACTCCTATCTCTGACACTGGCTTCTATCTCTAACACTGGCTGCTATCTCTAACACTGGCTGCTATCTCTAACAGTGGCTCCTATCTCTAACAGTGGCTCCTATCTCTGACACTAGATAGATGTTTATTATTAGAGCAGAAAGTGTAGAGTGAGCTTCCAAGTTCTATTATTATTAATTATTATGTAGCAGACGACCTTATGCAGGGCGACTCGTATCATAATAGAGGTGTAGTGAGGAAACCACAGAGAGGTGACGGGAAGGCAGCTATGCATTCAGCTGGCGCCAACATTTGCCAGCCGCTGCGTTACATTACGATGCTATCGGCCAATTAATTAGCGAGTTTTTTTTTTGTTTTAGATGTGGGAGGAAAGCGGAGAACCCGGAGGAAACCCACGCAGAACAGGCGGAGAGAGTACACAAACTCCACACACAGAAAGGCGCCCTCGGTGGGAATCGAATGGCATCGGGCAGGACTTTCTCTCTGCGAGCAGGCGGCGCGGATGTAACCGCTGCGCCGCCCCGCCACCTAGCTCTCGAGAGCGTGCCGGATCCCGGCGAGAAAACAAGCGTCCGTGGGCAGACCCGTCCGGGCCAAATTC
>JAZEWT010000023.1:1008386-1020044 GCA_036362905.1 Mordacia mordax
CCCCACCCCACCCCACCCACCAGCGGTTGCGATTGCCTGGGGGGTGGCGAGTTCTCCGTGGGCCAAGTCTCTCAGCAGCGGCGGTGGCGTCGGCGGCGGCGGCGCCAGCGGGCTGCTGACATTCCCCACCAGGTCGCCCGCGACGCCCTCCTTGGCCACCGACGCCAGCACGGCCTCCACGTCGGACACGCGGCAGCTGATCCCGCACCCGGGGATGGCCTGGAAGTCGCCGCACGAGCCCAGGTTTTCGGTGCCGAGGGCCTGAACACGGTCGCAGAGGAGGAGGAGGGGGTGTCGGCGGCGCCGACGTGAGCACGGACACGTCCCGCGAGCAGCCTGCGCCCGGCACGGCCTGCAGCCAAGGTACGGCCAACACTCCGCCGGCAGTGGGGCTGGCGCACCGCGGTAGAGGGTCCTGGCCACCTGGGGCAGAGTTCAACCTTTGACGGTAATAACCGTCACGATTTTACGCTCCAAGCGCCCTTCGTCAAGGATCTCAAAGCGCTGTAAGCGACACGGCACTCAGAATGACGGTAATGCTCAACACAGCAGTCTCGAAAGAACAGCCATGGAGAGCAATTTTCAACAATAAAAATAACTAGAGACGATATTTCATGTATCCGTGTCCGGACATTAAACATGGGAAGGCACCATTAGGCTCTGGAATGAAATAAATTCCCAAAGCCATTTTCTGAATCCGCTAAAAGTTGATTGGAAAGATGACGAGGGAAAAAACTAGAATGCACGATAAAATCAGGGGCTATTCACCCTGCCGGACTGGCCACGGCTTGCCATCGGTACGACCACCGCGGATAGCTTGCCACGCGAGCCCTGTTCGCGGCACGATCCCATCGGTACGACCACCGCGGTCAGCTTGCCACGCGAGCCCTGTTCACGGCACGATCCCATCGGCACGACCACCGCGGTCAGCTTGCCACGCGAGCCCTGTTCACGGCATGATCCCATCGGCACGACCACCGCGGTCAGCTTGCCACGCGAGCCCTGTTCACGGCACGATCCCATCGGTACGACCACCGCGGTCAGCTTGCCACGCGAGCTCTGTTCACGGCACAATCCCATCGGTACGACCACCGCGGACAGATTGCCACGCGAGCCCTGTTCATGGCACGATCCCATCGGTACGACCACCGCGGACAGATTGCCACGCGAACCCTGTTCACGGCACAATCCCATCGGCACGACCACCGCGGTCAGCTTGCCACGCGAGCCCCGTTCACGGCACGATTCACAACTTGAGCCGGCACGACCCACGGTGTGCGACTGATTTGGCAGCAGCGCGCAGCGCGATAAGCGATTGAGCAGCGACATCGGGTCGAGGGGTCGAGTTTGCTTTGCTTCGGCGCCAAATCGCGGTCAACATAAGTGTCGCGCCACACTGCTGACAAGCCACCACAGCGCCAGAAGGCAAACTGCGCAACAACGTGGGCTTGTGACGGCGCACTGGGCGAGGAGAATCGCTCCCTCGCCGCTGCTCTTGCGTGACAGCCGTGTCGGGAGCTCCTCTCCCCTGCGCTGCGTTTCGCCCCCCGTATCGGAGGCGTCTTCAGGCGTCTTGCCCGACGATGAGAAGGGGAAATGTTGCCAAGGAGGGGGGCGGTTTGACCGCCGCCTCGGGCAACTTTTTTGCGTGTGTTTCCTCGGGGTTCTCCGGGTTTCTCCCGCAACTGAAACAAAAATTACTCATTAATTGGCTGATAATAATTAAACGCATAAAGGCGGTGCGGTGGTGCAGTAATTAGCACTGTCGCCTCACAGAAAGAAGGTCCCGGGTTCGGTTTCCGGCTCGGGCGCCTTTCTGCGCGGGAGTTTGCGAGCTCTCCCCCCCCCCCGTGTCCGCCGCGTGGATTTTCGCCGGGTGCTCCGGTTTCCTCCCACCGTCCCAAAAAAACAACGCCCAGCTTAATTGACAGCCGGTCAAATCGTCCCCCCCCCGTGCCCTGCGATGGAGCATCGCGCGGGGCCTGCCACGTGGCCCGGCAAACCGTGCAGTCGGTCACCTCGGCGACCACAGCCACGAAAACCCCCACTAGGGGTCAACGTCAACACCGTGTCGACGTAGAGCAAAGAAGCAGAAAACGTATCAGACGGGGCGGCGCGGTGGCCCAGTGGTTAGCGCTGACGCCTCACAGCAAGAAGGTCCCGGGTTCGAATCTCTCGGCTCGGGTGCCTTTCTGTGTGGAGTTTGCATGCTCTCCCCGTGTCCGCGTGGGTTTTCGCCGGGCACTCCGGTTTCCTCCCACAGTCCAAAAGCATGCTCCTGGATAGGTTGATTGGCTCGCAGACTAAAAATTGTCCCGCAATGCCCGGCGATGGACTGGCGTCCCATCGTCGGGTGTATTCCTGCCTTACGCCCTGTGTTTCCGGGATAGGCTCCGGCTCACCGTGACCCTATATCGGATTAAGCGGTTTCAGACAACGAGATGGAGATGAGACGTATCAGACGCAGCGCCTGGCAAATCGTGACGCCGGCTGGCGATGTGGCCGCTTTCCGCCGCCCACCTCGCTGCGGTTTTCTCAGACCTCCGAATCGATGCGGCGACCGCGAGCAAGCCGTGGGATTTGCGCGGTGGCGTTCATCGTCGCCGCTCACCGCTCGCCGGCGACGGTGGGGCCGCCGGCCGTCAATCGCGGAGTACCTGTCGGCAGTACTTGGCGACGGCGGAGCCCAGTGGGTGCTCGCTGCTGGCTTCCGCTGTGCCCACCACCGCCAGGAAGGTGGCGAGCGGCAGCTTCACACGCTCCTCCAGCATGGACACGCGCATCACCTTGGGGATGCCGTGGGTGATCGTGCCCGTCTTGTCGAACACCACCGTGCGGACCTGACGGGGCGGGCACACGCGCGCGGCACCGTCACGAGCGGCCCACGGAGGGAACGAGGCCCGGGCACCAACGGGTGCCGCGAGGACATCGGCACCGCCTCGCGGACAGAAGGTGCTGCTCAAGGCGGTTCCATCCCCATCTCCAACACTGACTCCATTCTCTAACACTGGCTCCTATCTTTCACAATGACTCCTATCTCTAGCACTGACTCCAATCATTTCTAACACTTGCTCCCATCTCTAACACTGACTCCAATCTCCCACACTGGCTTCTATCTCTAACACTGGCTACTATCTCTAACACTGTCTCCTACCTCTAACATTGCCTCCAATCATCTCTAATACTGACTCCAATCATCTCTAACACTGACTTCTATCATCTCTAACACTGTCTCCTATCTCTAATACTGACTCCTATCTCTAACACTGGCTCCTGTCTCAAATACTGGCTCCTATCTGTATAACAATATTATTTGCATTTCTACAGCACCTTTCACTCCAGGGTAACAAAGTGCTGCACAGAGCTGTGGAGAAAACGGCATTTCAACAACATCAGCATAGATCAACCAAGTAAAACAACACTGCCCCTACCAAGAAGTCTATGCAGTGGTAGCATCGGCATCTCTCTTAAAGAAAGTCCTGCCGAGACGGTTCGATTTATTTCTGTGTTGATTGTGTGTTCTCTCCCCCTGTTCTGCGTGGGTTTCCTCCCACGACTCACAGTCAACATTGACAGCTGCTCGCCACAGCTGTTCCTTCAGGATAGCCGTATTGAGTGCTCCGTCTGTCTCTCTCACGCCGTCTCGCCTCCCACCGATGCAGTGTCCGGCGGGTTGGCACCGGCTGACCACGTGCGTGACTCCCCCCACCCCCCCACCTCTCTGCGGTCTCCTCGCCGCGCCTCTGCGTCGCTCGTTGCAGAACGAATGCTGTGCCGTGCGTCGTGATTCGCATTCTTGAATCAAGTTTTATTTCATCTCGTTGTTAGAAAACGCTTAGACCTGTACAGGGCCGCGGTGAGCCGGAGCCTATCCCGGCAGACACAGGGCGCAAGGCAGGGGATATACCCGCGATAGGACGCCAGTCCATCACCGGGCACTGCGGGCAATTTAGTCTGCGAGCCAATTAACCTATGCAGCGGCACGTTTATTTTTGGACTGTGGGAGGAAACCGGAGTGCCCGGCGAAAACCCAAGCGGACACGGGGAGAGAACTCGCAAACTCCCCCACGCAGAAAGCAGCGCCCGAGCCGAGATTCGAACCCGGGACCTTCTTGCTGTGAGGAGGAGGCGACAGCGCTACCCGCTGGGCCACCGTGCCGCCCCAAATTTCAGTTATTAAATTTAATTTTTAACATACGCTTGGTGTATTCACGAAGCATATCCACAGCCGGCCGGTGAAACGGTCGCCATTCAACTGTACGGAACTCGTTATAATAGGGCATTTAATGCTGTGCCTCCTTAATGTTCTCCGTCAAGACGATGTTTCTGCGCACTGTGCTGCCGCCAGTGAGGTGATGGGCCATTGATAAAGTATTAATGTTAAAAGCGGGCAGCTGTCAGTAGCATTGTAAATAATTTATCACTGGAAGCGCTTTATGAGTCTTGGTGCATTCTGTGCTGGCAAATTTCGGCGATTCCGTCCACGGTAAAGTTTGCCGTGTGGAAGGAAACTGGATCATCATGGGTGAATCGATGATGTATGTGGAGAGAAATCACAATTCGTGACTTGTGGAGGTTCGTGCATTGTCCCTCTCTTATGCGTGGGTTTTCTCCAGGCTCTCCCGTTTGCTCCCATAGCTGGAACATCATGCAGTTTATAACAGGCGCTGACCAAAAACTTTCCACGACAAATTACTCGAAACAATTATGTCATCTCATCTCATTGCCAGAAATCGCTTAGTCCTGTGCAGGGTCGCGGTGAGCCAGAGCCTATCCCGGCAGACACAGGGCGCAAAGCAGGGATATACCCCCGATGGGACGCCAGTCCATCACCGGGCACTGCGGGCAATTTAATCTACGAGCCAATTAACCTATGCAGCAGCATGTTTTTGGACTGTGGGAGGAAACCGGAGTGCCCGGCAAAAACCCACGCGGACACGGGGAGAGAACTCGCAAACTCCCACACAGAAATCAGCACCCGAGCCGAGATTCGAACCCGGGACCTTCTTGCTGTGAGGAGGAGGCGACAGCGTCACCCCACTGGGGCCACCGCGCCACCCGGTAACAATGATGTTCTTGCTCATTCAAACGACCACGGTCCAGGTTGACCCGGCTTGGCCAATTACCCCCTCCAGTGGTAATGGAGTGTGAAGTTACAGCCAGATGCCCTTCCTGATGCCAACCTCCTCTACTTGGAGAGTCTTCAGACCGTTATTTCTCGGGAATCTCCTCTCAAGTCTTGTTCACTTACAAGGGAGATCTTAGCAGGAGCGTTAGACTCCAGACCTGTTCACCAAGGGAGACCTTAGCGGCAGCGCTAGACTCCAGACCTGTTCACCAAGGGAGACCTTAGCGGCAGCGCTAGACTCCAGACCTGTTCACCAAGGGAGACATTAGCGGCAGCACTAGACTCTAGACCTGTTCACCAAGGGAGACATTAGTGGCAGCGCTAGACTCTAGACCTGTTCACCAAGGGAGACCTTAGCAGGAGAGCTGGACTCCAGACCTGTTCACCAAGGGAGACCCTAGCAGGCGTGCTAGACTCTAGACCTGTTCACCAAGGGAGACCTTAGCAGGAATGCTAGACTCTAGACCTGACCCCAGTAGGAGTGTTTGACACCAGACCTATTCACCAAGGAAGATCCTGACAGCAGGAGCGCTTAGACTCAAGTTGACATTCCTGTCCCCGGTTAAAACTGCCCCAAAAAGCATATCGTGGGGCTGTAAAAATATAAGGAAGATACAATGGAAAAGCTATGCAGTTCCACGTCTCATACGGATAAGAGAGGCATAGCAAGAAAACTGTTAGGGGGTGGGGGGTTGTCAGCTAGGCGGTCAGCGGACGCCACCCCGCCAGACACCGCTTGCGATGTTAACGGCCAACTAATTGAGTGTTTATTAGTAGTGGGAGGAATTTGGAGAAACCGGAGTAAAGCCACGCAGAACAGGGGGAGAGAACACACAAAATCCACAGAGAGAGAGGTGTCCGGGGCGGGAATTGAGGCGCCTCGAGCCGGGCTTTATTTCCGAGAGGAGGAGGCGCGGCGGATATCCCCGCCGCGCCCCTCACGCGGAGGTGGGCCCCGTTCACACCTTGTGGGCCATCTCGAGGGGCTCGCCTCCCTTGATGAGGATGCCCAGCTGCGCGCCGACGCCGGTGCCGACCATCACGGCCGTGGGGGTGGCGAGGCCCAGCGAGCAGGGGCACGCGATGCACAGCACCGTGATGGCCGCCTGGAAGGCGAGGCGCCACACCACCTCGCCGCGCAGCAGCCTCGCGTCGTAATCCTGCCGCGGCGGCGGCGCGGCCGGGGAGCGGGCGGGAGTACAGACACGCGCGCCACGATCAACGATGAAGGCAAGATCTCATCTCATCTCATCATTATCTGAAACCGCTTAATCCTATACAGGGTCACGGTGAGCCGGAGCCTATCCCGGAAACACAGGGCGTAAGGCAGGAATACACCCGACGACGGGACGCCAGTCCATCGCCGGGCATTGCGGGACAATTTTAGTCTGCGAGCCAATCAACCTATCCAGGAGCATGCTTTTGGACTGTGGGAGGAAACCGGAGTACCCGGCGAAAACCCACGCGGACACGGGGAGAGCATGCAAACTCCACACAGAAAGGCACCCGAGCCGAGAGATTCGAACCCGGGACCTTCTTGCTGTGAGGCGTCAGCGCTAACTACTGGGCCACCGCGCCGCCCTCAGGCAATATATTGACGCATAAACTTGTGAAATAAACGCAAGCAGACGATACTACGCATCCATGCCATATCGGTCGCTACGCATTAAAGAGTGTTTTCCTTACAAAACCATTATCTGTACGGATGTCTCAATCAAGCGACAGCAGCCAGTTTCAAGGGCAGATGCATTTGTAGATGGAGTGGTGCCCATAGTTATAAGCGCTATACCAGGGATGCACACTTTTTCAGCATGCGAGCTATTTATAAAATGACCAAGTCAAAATGATCTACCTACTGTAAAATTGCAGAACAGATATTCATTCATGGGCGGCGCGGTGGCCCAGTGGTTAGCGCTGACGCCTCACAGCAAGAAGGTCCCGGGTTCGAATCTCTCGGCTCGGGTGCCTTTCTGTGTGGAGTTTGCATGCTCTCCCCGTGTCCGCGTGGGTTTTCGCCGGGTACTCCGGTTTCCTCCCACAGTCCAAAAGCATGCTCCTGGATAGGTTGATTGGCTCGCAGACTAAAATTGTCCCGCAATGCCCGGCGATGGACTGGCGTCCCATCGTCGGGTGTATTCCTGCCTTACGCCCTGTGTTTCCGGGATAGGCTCCGGCTCACCGTGACCCTATATAGGATTAAGCGGTTTCAGATAATGAGATGAGATGAGATATTCATTCATAAATATATTGGGAATTATTTATATGAACCATATATGTTGGTATACCTTGCATAACTGCGCGAACCCATATTGCTCAATACAACTCTGACCATTTTTTGTCATTACCTTACTCTGATGACTTGCACTGAATGGAATCCAGCTCCCCCACTCATTTTTATACCCTTAAGTTCAGAAGATATAAATTGGAGGCTAACTCACTCGCTTGCTAGAGCACTACGTGCCGTTATGTACGCACGCGCAGTGACCCGTGTGTCGGATAAGGTCAGATTGGTCAGACCGGCCATGAGACCGGCTGCGCTGTACGTCAATCAAGTGACAAACGTCATAGTAAGGATGGATGATAGGCTGACGATTAAATGCCATGCGATCGACTCACACTACCTTTGCGATCGACCGGTAGATCGCGATCGAAGTATTGGTCACCCCTGCGCTGGACACAAGATGCTAATGCATGGATATCTGCATTGTCCTGAGCTGCTTGACTTTTGATAATACACGTGGCTTACACTGGTGAGATGAGGCCACACAACAAGCTATCTGGTGTGGGCCAGTCAGTTTCAAGGACAACGCATAATTTATCAAAGCATATTGTTGGCATGTTTTGCAAAAAGCATCTGCAATTTTTTTTTTCAAACTTCATACCTTGTGAGGAATCTTAACACTTTATTGCCAGAAAGGATAAAACATTTTCTCTTTACACACAGTCTGTATAACAGCAAAGAGGTGCCAGAAGTTATAGTCATGGCTTGGGTCAGGCCTTGGAATAAAAACACAGCTCCACTAAGGCTTCAGTAGTCTCGGTTGCTTTTTCCAAAGGCATGCGACGGAGTGGCTCAGCCAGAGCTCGGCTCACAGAAATCCACGTTCTCCGAGACTGCGGCTCACAATGTCTCAAGACTGCAGCTGACACTGTCTCAGGTTTAGCGAGTTCTCCGAGACTGCAGCTCACACTGTCTCAACACCGCGGCTGACGCTGTCTCAGGTTTAGCGAGTTCTCCGAGACTGCGGCTGACGCTGTCTCAGGTTTGGCGCGCTCTCCGAGCCGGCTCACACTGAAGGCAACACCAATCCCCGAGTCGCCACGGCCAACGCACGGCTCCCGACCACGTCTACGAGCCGCGGGGCCCGCACCGTTCCGCGCCGCCGCCGGGACCCGGCACGGGCGACTCACCGGAAAGTACTTCCGCGCGATGCTGAAATCCACGTAGCCGATGGTGACCCAGGAGAGCAGGGTCACGACCGACACGCCCACGATGAACGGCACGAAGTAGCCGCTGATCTTGTCGGCGAACTGCTGAATGGGCGCCTGCGAGGAGAACGGAGATTGCGGTCGATGGCGGTCGCGCGAGCGGGCTACCCGAGCGGGATGACAGGCAGAAGAAGCGGCGCAGTGGGAGTGCGGCGGTGACATCGGCACCTCCTCACGGAGAGACGGTCCAGCTAGAGACGGGTCCAGTCCTATCTCCAACACTGGCTCCGATCTCTAACACTGATCCATATCTCTAACACTGGCTCCTATCTCTAACACTGATTCCTATCTCTAACACTGACCCAGATCTCTCACACTGACCCCTATCTCTAACACTGGCTCCTATCTCTAACACTGACTCCTATCTCTAACACTGATTCCTATCTCTAACACTGACCAGATCTCTAACACTGACCCAGATCTCTAACACTGGCTCCCATCTCTAACACTGACTCCCATCTCTAACACTGACCCCTATCTCTAATACTGGTTCCTATCTCTAACATTGATTCCTATCTCTAACACTCACCCAGATCTCTAACACTGGCTCCTATCTCTAACACTGGCTCCTATCTCTAACACTGGCACCTATCTCTAACGCTGGCTCCTATCTCTAACACTGGCTCCTATCTCTAACACTGGTTCCTATCTCTAACACTGGTTCCTATCTCTAACACTGGTTCTATCTCTAACACTGGCTCCTATCTCTAACACTGGTTCCTACCTCTAACACTGGCTCCTCTAACACTGGCTCCTATCTCTAACACTGGCTCCTATCTCTAACACTGGCACCTATCTCTAACACTGGCTCCTATCTCTAACACTGATTCCTATCTCTAACATTGATTCCTATCTCTAACACTCACCCAGATCTCTAACACTGGCTCCTATCTCTAACACTGACCCAGATCTCTAACACTGACCCCTATCTCTAACACTGACCCAGATCTCTAACACTGGCTCCTATCTCTAACACTGGTTCCTACCTCTAACGCTGGTTCCTACCTCTAACGCTGGCCGTCTCTAACACGAGATCGATAACCGCTTATTATTACAGCGTAAAGTACCCAGGGAGTTTACCAGCTCTAGATCCGGCATTCCTGCGACACAAACGAACGTGCAAACCGACGCCAGACGCCACCGCGCGTCAAACCGGCGTGGCCTGCCGGGCCTGGGCCGCAGGGCCGCGCGGCCACGATCCGTCACCTTGGACGTCTGCGCGTCCTCCACCAAGCGGACGATCTGGGCGAGAGTCGTGTCGGCGCCCACGTGCGTGGCCTTCACGAGCAGGCCGCCGTTCTGGTTGATGGAGCCGGCGATCACCAGGCTGCCGGGCTTTTTCATCACCGGCATGGCCTCGCCTGCGGGCGGCACAGCGGGCGATCGCTCATCGGCCGTCGACCTGAAGTCAGTCGGTCAGGATCGCTGCCCGCTTGATCACGCGCAGGGTCTATACCCAGGATGCGATGCCAGTACATCGTAGGGAACTGGAGGCAATGTACTCAGAAGGCCAATTAACCTCGGCAGCAGCGTGTCTTTGGACGGTGGGAGGAAACCGGAGTACCAGGCGAAAAAACCCACGCGGACATGGGGAGAATTCGCAAACTCCCACAGAGGCGCCCGAGCTGGGAACCGAACCCGGGGCCTTCTCGCTGTGCGGCAGCAGCGCTACCTCGCTCCGCCACCCGACCGGAGAGGAAACGAGCGGACGCTCAAATATGTGTCGTGGTTCCTCCTGTCCAGATGAGGCTCCAGCAATGAAGATAACGACTGTGCCATGAGAATGCCTCGTCCAGTTGTCCTGCTGACTAAGCTGTACCCCGAGTTGTAACTTGCTTACCCCTCCCTGCTGGACAACTGTTACAAAGAACTGCATAGCTTGACGGTTCCTTCCAGAGTGAATACAAACTGGCCAACGATCCGAACTATGCCGTGAGCGATATAAACTTACAATCGTTAACGGAGACTCGCTGCCAGTTTTAACGGTGGGTATCAAGGTTTATCCCCAATGATGTGGATATTGGAGCAGAACTTGAAGGCCCGATGTCCGTCCAGACACGAATTTTTATTAATTGGAGGGTCCCTAGCAGGAGCGCTAGACTCCTCCTCGTCTAGCGCTCCTGCTAGGGTCTCCCGATCAGGGTACGGTCCATGACGGTTCGTTAAGAGCGAGAGGGAAACTAAACGGTCACTCTAAGACACGCGCTACGGATGTCGTTGGTACAAAGCAAGGAATGGTACAGAACACGCGCATTCCAGCCGCCAAATTTCCGCAAGCGCCGTGTTCGACCGGCATTCGCTCCTGGGTATAACCCTACCATGCGCCCTTTGCGTGCTTACCCCTCCCTGCTGGACAACTGTTAAAAAGAGCCACAAAGCTCAGCGGAATCTTCCAGCTTTCAATAAAAAGAGGCCGACTGAAAGACAGAGAGAGAAAGTGGGGAGAGCTGTCACTGGGCTAGGATTTACACCCGGTGGGAATCGTTACCCTCTCTCCTGGGAGACTAACGCCTGATTGCACGCCAGTTGCCGAGTCACCTGGTTCCGAACAGGGCCAGCTGCCCCAGGGGGCGCCCCCTGCGCGACGCCGCGAGTGGTTAAATCCTCCCGGCGCGTCGCCGCGCGCGGCGGTCTCCCGCGGCAGGGCCCGTCTCACCGGTGATGAGCGACTCGTCGGCGAGGGACTGGCCTTCCACGACCTTGCCATCGACCGGGAACTTCCCGCCCGGCAGCACTCGCACCACGTCCCCCCGGTGCACCAGCTCCACGTCCACCTGCTCCTCCCTGCGGCGCGCAGAGGTCACCGCGCGCAGAGGTCACCGCACGCAGAGGTCACCGCGCGCAGAGGTCACCGCGCGCAGAGGTCAAGGTGCGTAGGTCTCCACAGAGGTGGCCGCGCGCAGAGGTCAAGGTGTGTAGGTCTCCACAGAGGTCGCCGCGCGCAGAGGTCACCACGCGCAGAGGTCACCGCGCGCAGAGGTCACCGCGCGCAGAGGTCAAGGTTTGTAGGTCTCCACAGAGGTCGCCGCGCGCAGAGGTCA
>JAZEWT010000023.1:1175284-1185673 GCA_036362905.1 Mordacia mordax
ATGTTAAATCCTCCCATAGACTCCAACGTTAAATCCTCCCATAGACTCCAATGTTAAATCCTCCCATAGACCAGGAGCTCTCAACCTTCTACATCTCAAGGCCCACTTAGGTCTGGTCTCCACTGACCACCAGGCAATGGTCTCGGCCCCACTCTACAGGGTGGTCCAGATGTCTTGTGACTCCCGTTTCATCGCTCTTTCGGCCGCGCGTTTCACCGCCAGCCGTCCTTCCATGAATGCCGTCTTCGATGGGGTCGCCCGTAAACGAAGCACGGAGCAATTGAAGGGGTGTCACCAGACATCTGGACCACTCTGATGGTTCATCCTCCTCGACAGACTCTCAGCATTGGCGTAGCGCTGATGCCTCGCAGCGAGAAGGACCCGGGTTCGATTCCCGGCTCGGGCGCCTGTCTGTGTGTGGAGTTTGCGAGTTCTCTCTCCCCATGTCCTTGTGGCTTGTCGTCGGGTACTCCGGTTTCCTCCCACCGTCCAAAACCACGCTGCTGCCCAGGTTTATTAGCCTGGATAAATTGACCCCAGCGCCCTGCGATGTACCAGCGTCACATCCCTGGGCATAGCCCAGCCTTGCGCCCTCTGTTTGCCAGGATAGCCTCCGGACCTCCCCGCCACCGTGTTACAGGATTAAGTGGGTATTGACACTGATGATGACACCGGCTGATAATCTATTCCTGCAGTCACATCATCATCATCATCATGATCATCGATACGTCGTGAAGCAAGTGACGAATCTCATCTCGCCATTGCATCGGATAGATGCCAAGGTCGCGTCAGGGGTCACTGACTCCGTGTGTCCAGCCGATAGACAGGGCCATTAAACCCGGTAACAAAACATCTCACAACCACCCTGGTCCTTAATGGCAGCGTACGGTGGCGTTAGACCGCCGTTAGAGGGCAGCATCCGTGTTATTGATTTGCGTACAATTATAACGAGGCTGGGACGGCATGGTGGCCCAGTGGGTAGCGCTGTCGCCTCTTCACAGCAAGAAGGTCCCCGGTTCGAATCTCGGCTCGGGCTCTGCTTTCTGTGTGGGAGTTTGCGAGTTCTCTCCCCGGGTCCGCGTGGGTTTTCGCCGGGCACTCCGGTTTCCTCCCACAGTCCAAAAAGCATGCTGCTACATAGGTTGATTGGCTCGCGGACTAAATTGCCCGCAGTGCCCGGTGATGGACTGGCGTCCAATCGTGGGTATATCCCTGTCTTGCGCCCTGCGTCTGCCGGGATAGGCTCCGACTCACCGTGATCCTGTAGAGGACTAAGCGGTTTCTGACAATGGGATGAGATTAGATAACGAGGCTGCTGCGCCGGTCATCACACACGCAGGGAGTCTGTGGGAACGCCTGTTTCTCACGGAAAATCCTGCCCGAGACGGTGCGATCCCTGCCACGGGCGCCTGTGTGGAGTTTGTGTGTTGTCTCCCCTGGCTCTGCGAGGGTTTCCTCCACCCCCCTCTGCGGTTTTCTCTCGATTCAAACATCATGGGAATTGAAATCGTGTGCGCGTTATACATTACTCGTCACCCTCTCTCTAAATTCCATGCTGGAGATTGCAATGCGTTGCTGATGATGTTATTATTATTAAGTCTTCATCATTAAGACCATGTTGTCAAACTGAAACGTGACAATGTATAAATGACATTTAAAAAATCGCAGAATACTCAGAGAGAAAAAAATCTCAAATGAAATAGCTCTTCCACCCAGGCTATTGTTAGGAGTCAGAGGGAGCATTGTTAGAAAGGCCTAATTATTCATGGGTGTAAGTTTGCAACACTTAATCTGGCCTGGAAATGTAAAATTCTATCAAAAAATTGCTTTCCTCAACTGGAGTCAATTTCATTTTTAAGTCTGAGTAACAAATAATTTGTTCTTATCTATTACCGACAGCTATTTCCGCTGTACGGGTGTCTGTTTTCACGGCTCAATGCGTGACGACTGCTTCCAAAAGCTGCTCTCTTGGGACAGCCGTGTCGATCGCTCCCCCTCTCTCCATCGCGACGTTTCGCCCTCGCGCGTTGGAGGCATCGGCAGTCACAGGACGCCTGACGTCGCGAAGGAGAGAGAGGGGGAGCGATCGACACGGCTGTCCCGAGAGAGCAGCTTTTGGAAGCGATCATGAACTATTTTCACTCTCCTCTACATCTTCATATTTAAAAATGCCCACGCTTGTCACGCATTAACTACCTCATTGCTAAGTAAGAGCCTTTATTATATTTTATAAATATCGCATCAGAAAAAAGTCAACAATCTAAACAAGGACTAATGTGTAATGTTAGGGTCGACAGTGAACAAGTGTTCAGATCTCATCTCATGTCTCCTTGTTAAAAACCGCTTAGTCCTGTACAGGGTCGCGGTGAGCCGGAGCCTATCCCGGCAGACACAGGGCGCAAGGCATAGATATACCCACGATGGGACGCCAGTCCATCACCGGGCACTGCGGGCAATTTAGTCTGCGAGCCAATTAACCTATGCAGCGGCATGTTTTTTTTGGACTGTGGGAGGAAACCGGAGTGCCCGGCGAAAACCCACGCGGACACGGGGAGAGAACTCGCAAACTCCACACAGAAAGCAGCGCCCGAGCCGAGATTCGAACCCGGGACCTTCTTGCTGTGAGGAGGAGGCGACAGCGCTACCCACTGGGCCACCGTGACGCTCAAGTGTTCAGTTAAAAACTGGAATAGCACCCATCCTGTCCCTTAAAAAATCCGCTTCACAGACTGTAAAGTCAAGTTCTGTTAGCGAGCACCTATGAATATCGACACGGCATTCATTGGGGACGGGTGACCAGCCCCGCGCCCGGCCGCCTTTGTCTCCCTAGTGTTTGCCGCACACCACACTGGGCACTCATTTGAGGCTGAGTGGACCTAGAGAACACCTCGAACCGATTGAGAAAATCGTCACTGGTGTTGGACGAGAGCAGGGAATCGAACTCGGGTCCGTTGGGTTTGAAGCCCAGCTTGCTCGCCGCTCCACCAGCACCTTCACATGCGGATCGCTTCGAAAAGCCGCTCTCTCGGGACAGCCGCGTCGATCGCTCCCTCTCTCTCCTCTCCTCGCGACGTTTCGCCCTCGCACGTTCGAGGAGGCATCTTCCGGCGCAGTGCGCGTGTGTCGTGTGACTCCTCTTCATATGTCGCTACTATGTATGTGTGAACTCCCACACGGAAAGCAGCACCCGAGCCGAGATTCGAACCCGGGACCTTCTTGCTGTGAGGAGGCGGCGACAGCGCTGCCCGCTGCTACGTCAGCGCTGCCCGCTGCTACGTCAGCGCTGCCCGCTGTTACGTCAGCGCTGCTACGTCAGCGCTGCCCGCTGCTACGTCAGCGCTCTCGCTGCTACGTCAGCGCTGCTACGTCAGCGCTGCCCGCTGCTACGTCAGCGCTGCCCGCTGCTACGTCAGCGCTGCCCGCTGTTACGTCAGCGCTGCCCGCTGTTACGTCAGCGCTGCCCGCTGCTACGTCAGCGCTGCTACGTCAGCGCTGCTCGCTGTTACGTCAGCGCTGCCCGCTGTTACGTCAGCGCTGCTCGTCAGCGCTGCCCGCTGTTACGTCAGCGCTGCCCGCTGTTACGTCAGCGCTGCCCGCTGTTACGTCAGCGCTGCTACGTCAGCGCTGCCCGCTGCTACGTCAGCGCTGCTACGTCAGCGCTGCTCGCTGCTACGTCAGCGCTCTCGCTGCTACGTCAGCGCTGCTACGTCAGCGCTGCTCGCTGCTACGTCAGCGCTGCCCGCTGCTACGTCAGCGCTGCCCGCTGCTACGTCAGCGCTGCTACGTCAGCGCTGCTACGTCAGCGCTGCCCGCTGCTACGTCAGCGCTGCTACGTCAGCGCTGCTCGCTGCTACGTCAGCGCTGCCCGCTGCTACGTCAGCGCTGCTGCGTCAGCGCTGCTCGCTGCTACGTCAGCGCTCTCGCTGCTACGTCAGCGCTGCTACGTCAGCGCTGCTCGCTGCTACGTCAGCGCTCTCGCTGCTACGTCAGCGCTGCTCGCTGCTACGTCAGCGCTGCTCGCTGCTACGTCAGCGCTGCTACGTCAGCGCTGCCCGCTGCTACGTCAGCGCTGTTACGTCAGCGCTGCTCGCTGCTACGTCAGCGCTGCTACGTCAGCGCTGCTCGCTGCTACGTCAGCGCTGCTACGTCAGCGCTGCCCGCTGCTACGTCAGCGCTGCCCGCTGCTACGTCAGCGCTGCCCGCTGCTACGTCAGCGCTGCTACGTCAGAGCGCCGCCCAGCGTTGTAAATCTTAAGTTTACGTTTCTTCAGAGATCACCTCCTCGCCTCTCGGGCCTGAGGAGCGGCGAAAAAATATATAGAAAAACTTTTAACAATTCCCGTGTTATTGCCAAAAAATGGTGAAAAGTCTCTTCCCTTGATGATCGCTTCGAAAAGTTGCTCTCTCGGGGCAGCCGCATCGATCGCTCCCTCTCTCTCCACCTCGCGACGTTTCGCCCTCGCACGTTAGAGGCATCCTCAGGCGCAGTCGCGAGGAGAGGAGAGAGGGGGAGCGATCGACGCGGCTGTCCCAAGAGAGAGCAGCTTTTCGAAGCAATCATCGCGCATCGAGCCGTGAAAACCTACATCGTTACAACTTTCTATACATCATCGGGTTTAAAAATATATAATAATTTACCTGCCTAGCTGCTCAGCTCCAGTTTAACGCGTGTCAAAATGTTAAATGCTGCGTGGCTCACTCTCTGCAACATCAGCGGTGGTGGTACGAGTGAAGAAATCGATGAGATTTGCTTTGCGTAGTCGTGTTGACTGTGTCTTCACTCGTCTTCCACGTTGGAGGCATCATCAGCCGTTCCCAAGGCTCAGAACGCCTGATGAAGCCCGCTACGTGGAAACGTGGTACCAGTTGTTCGATGTACGAGAACTCGCTCTGCGCAAGCGGTTCGTTCCGAATATGGAAGCAACCTTAGGGTATTCTCGCGATGCCACCAGTGTGGCAGATGAAACGTTGAAGGAACGGCCGGACACGGCTGTCCTGAAACAACAGCGGTGGAGAGCAATTCTCATCACGCGTGGACCCGCAACAAACCTACATCGGCACACGGATCATCAATTTGTATATGTTTGTTCGTTGCGTGGTTTTCCATTAGCCGCGTCGGGTGGAGGAGGGTTTAACGACACAAATTGGACTCGCTCGGTAATCTGGCCCCAGAAAAGTTATTGCGAATTGCACAATTGTTTGCGAAATCCTACGCGTGGTGACTTTAACTTCTGCACGAGTGCTGCCAACACTGGCACAACATGGTTTCATATTAAAATCTAACAACGCTTGTACCGTTTAATGTTAGTTTTCAATGATCCGTGCGTTCATCTCAGCACTGGACAGCACACGCAGTGACATCTCGAGCATTTATTTTATAAACATTGTGCGTTCGCTCTCCCACACACCGGCGTGCGCTGAGATAATGAAGGAATTGGTCACGTTCCGTTCACGTGACAAACCTTGCTAATTGGCCGTGTCGGGTGGTGGAGGGTTAAACGACACGATTTTTTTGTGTGACCTGACCCAGAAAACTTGATGTCGGTTTTCACGGCTCGATGCGCGATGATTGCTTCGAAAAGCTGCTCTCTCTCGGGACAGCCGCGTCGATCGCTCCCCCTCTCTCTCCTCCTGCGCCTGAGGATGCCTCTAACGAGCGAGGGCGAAACGTCGCGAGGTGGAGAGAGGGGGAGCGATCGACGCGGCTGTCCCGAGACAGCAGCTTTTCGAAGCAATCATCATTCATCGACATCTCTCTTAATCTGGTGTTCATTATTTCTCCCGATACACGTGAGTCGTTATTGTGATTAGACATTCACAAATGTGTCAATAATCGTCAACAGCAGACATTCTCAACCGTGTGCACCTTAAGGTCCAGGGACCACTAGGTGACGCTCGCGGCCCACTGATGGGTCGCGACCAAAAATGTCAATGTTAAATCCTCCCATACGCATCAATGTTAAATCCTCCCATAGACTCCAACGTTAAATCCTCCCATAGACTCCAACGTTAAATCCTCCCATAGACTCCAACGTTAAATCCTCCCATAGACTCCAATGTTAAATCCTCCCATAGACTCCAATGTTAAATCCTCCCATAGACCCCAACGTTAAATCCTCCCATAGACTCCAACGTTAAATCCTCCCATAGACTCCAATTCTAAATCCTCCCCAGACCAGGGATTAAAAACCATTTGCACCTCAAGGCCCCGCTTATCACCACTCGGCTCTGCTCTGCACCGACCACCAGGTGGCGCTCGCAGCCCACTGATGGGTCGCGACCCCTCAGTCGTTAATGGCTGCCGGTGCGGTACATGACAATAACACGCAAATGCAGTTTGCGTGTTATACCGCAGAGGTTAACAATTGTAAATATCGTTTCGCTTTGGCGTTTCGTGCAGAATGTAAATGCATCGGTGTTGAGATGTCAGTTGTTTCGAGCCATCAGCGCATATACATTGATGCGGGGTCAACACCACGAGTAACACATTTCAATTCTCACAACTGGACATGAATTAGTGTTCCCTCGCGTGTACTAATACAAGACTCATGTGATGCAGAGAGATATCCACGTGTATACTTGATAAATGCAATGAAGCACTTTGTAACGCTGCTTGTGAACCAGTTTCGCCAATGTGCGTATCGCAGAGCTGAAAATGATTTCACGATGAAGATAACGAATTGGGGAAACGCTCGCAGTTTTATTTTTTTTTTGGGGGGGGGGGGGGGGCGATTCGGAACGAACAGAACAAAGAACGACACAAAATTGTGGCTGAAACCTTCGTGTGCATCGTGTGCATCTGTTCAAATCGTGTTGTGACAATCTGGGTCAAGGTGTGTGGACTAAGCTCTGGTTGAAGCGCACCCTTGCAGGCTTAATTACTTTCCGCTTTCCTCCGTAGCAGAGTTGTCACATTTGTGTCCAGTCAACACAACCTATCGTCACCCCGCATTATGCAAATTGCTCTGACGTCAGCCATCGTCTGACTAACGCCTATGCAGCCACGCACTGCACGATGCAATGCGTCTTCACTTCAATTCGAGTGACGAGACGGTGGGAAATTCAAGCAGCTTGAGAGAAACACAGAGCGTGTACTGTGAAAGTAATTCCATTGACTTGTTATTAAAACTGTATCTGTAAATATTATTACACAACTGTTATAAAGTAATTAAAATATAAGCAATAGCATAAATGATGACCCTATGCATGTTATTGTGTTTGGGGGATACGGTTACGCCAAGCAACTGGTACGGTGAATGTTTTAAGCGATGCTTGTTTCTACTCTGGGCTGTAATGAACTAACACAATAAACGGTCATAAACGTGACGCAGTGTTCCGGCTCGAGTGAGCTCGCAGAGCGCCGATTCGCTCAGCGTCGGATGCTTGGAACGCGTGGCTGTGGCGCCGCTCCCTTGCCATGGCTCTGTGCGGCACGCTGTGGCACTCGGGTGACAGGCGCTCGACAAGAAAGCTCATCGTCTCATTGTCAGAAACCGCTCGGTCCTGTGCAGGGGTCGCGGTGAGCCGGAGCCTGTCCCGGCAGGCACAGGGCGCAAGGCAGGGATACACCCCCGATGGGACGCCAGTCCATCCGCGGGCACTGCGGGCAATTTAGTCCGCGAGCCAATTAACCTATGCGGCGGCGTGTTTTTTTTTTTTTGGACTGTGGGAGGAAACCGGAGTGCCCGGCGAAAACCCACGCGGACACGGGGGAGAGAAGCTCGCAAACTCCCCACACAGAAAGCAGCACCCGAGGCGAGATTCGAACCCGGGACCTTCTTGCTGTGAGGAGGAGGAGGCGACAGCGCTGCCCGCTGGGGGCCATCGTGCCGAACGATTATCATCATCGCGAAAGATCCGCGGTCCAGCCCCGAAGCAGACCATAGCGGTCAAGTGTGGCATTAGCGAGCAGCGCCTATGAAGGTCGACGAGGGGGTGGGTGACCAGCACCACGCCCGGCCGCCTTTGTCTCCCGAGTGGCGATGTTCGTCATCACAGGCTGAGTCGACGTAGGGGAGACACGGGAAGGGTTCAGCGAATGGTCACCGGTGTTGGCCGCGAGTGAGAATCTGAAATCTCGGGCGGGTTATATCCGTTGCTCAGCGCGCTAACCGCTGAGCCACCGCTCCTCACAACAACAAACAACAGCAGCAACAAACAGCAAGGCTGTGGACATTTCTTGAAGAATCGGTGACCTTTCCCATCCTGAGGTCAGCGTGGGAATATAAATCGGGGCGAAATGCGGGCGGCTGGCGGGGGGGGCAGCGGATGGCGCTGTAGCTTCACAGCAAGAAGGCCCCGGGTTCGATTCCCGGCTCGGGTGTCTATCTGTGCGGAGTTTGCGAGCTCTCTCTCCACGTGTCCGCGTGGGTTTTCGTTGGGTACTCCGGTTTCCTCCCACCACCGCTGCCCAGGTTCATTGGCCCCGCGGAGGAAATCGCCCCCAAAACGTGTGCCCTGAGACGTGCTGGCGTCACATCATGGGTATAGCCCCACCTTGCGCCCTGTGTCGGCCGGGATAGGCCCCGGCCCCCCGCGACTCTGTACAGGCATTAGCGGGTATTGATGATGAATTAATTAAAGAATTTCCCGGAGTATCGAAGTACCACTCTGCCGTCGTCACAACATCCGCTAAGGTACCATTCAAACCATCTTGGTATTATTATTACAATTATTAATATTATACAGTCGGGAGTCCATGTACTGGCTACCTACTTTAACACTGGCTCCTATTTCCAACACTGGCTGCTATCTCTAACACTGGTTCTTATCTCTAACACTGGCTCTTTTATCCAACACTGACTCCTATCTCGAACACTGGCTCCTGTCTCCAACACTGGCTCCGATCTCTAACACTGATTCCTATCTCTAACGCTTGCGCCTATCTCTAACGCTGGCTCTTATCTCTAACGCTGGCTCTTAATCTCTAACACTGTATACTATCTCTAACACTGTCTCCTGTCGAACACTGGCTCCTATCTCTAATACGGTTCCCTATCTCTAACACTGCCTCCTATCTCTAACACTGGCTCCAATCTATAACACTGGCTCCTATCTCTAATACGGTCTCCTATCTCTAACACTGGCTCCTATCTCTTTTTCGGTCTCCTATCTCTAACACTGTCTTCTATCTCTAATACGGTCTCCTATCTCTAACACTGGCTCCTATCTCTAACACTAGCTCCGATCTCTAACACTGGCTCCTGTCTCTAACACTGGCTCCTGTCTCTAACACTGGCTCCTATCTCGACCCCTACCAGGTCGGCTGTGCCGTGTTAACAACCGCGCCTCCTGCTCACGGAGAGTTCTGCTCGACGCGGTTCGATTCCCGTCTCGGGCGTCTCTGTGGGGTTCGTTCTCCTCCTGCTCTGCGCATCATTCCTCGGTTCTCGAGTTTCCTCCCACAACTGACAACAAATACGGCTCCTTAATTAATTTGCCGATAACAAAACAGAGTAAGCAGTGAGGAGCATGTTGGCGCCTGCTGACTGCACGGCTGCCTCCCCTCCTCCCCCCCCAGGGCTCCTACCTCTCTCTCTCCTTCGCAACGTGGGTGATGAAACGTCACCGACACTGCTATCCCAAAAGAACAACTTTGTAAAGCAGCCACAGACATTTAAACAAAATTTGCGATTGCATTTGTTGAAACCGCTTATTCTCTCCGCAGCTCTGCGCAGCGCTTTGTGACCCTCGGGTGAATCGCGCTCTACGAATGCAATCATTATTATTATTATTAATTTCGCGTGCACGGCTGGGTCCTGTTCAGCGGCGCAAATAATCACGCAAGGGGCTATCGACTTTGGCGCAAGCAGAGGCAATTGTCTAGGCTTAACGCCGCGCCACTGCCTAATGACAACAAGAGGATTTATAACGCCAGCGCGGCCAGACACCGTCTCCTATATGTCGTCACTTGTTCGGGCAATTAATCAACGAGCGGTTTGTTTGTTTGTTTGTCTCTGCTCGGAAGTGGAGAATACGGAGGAAGCGCACGCAGAAGACGGGGAGAGACCACGCAAAGCTCACAGGGCCTTCTTTCCGCGAAGTTCTCTTCTTTTCTTCCGAGTACCAGATCCTACAGGACGTTGCTGACAATGGTCTTCAACAAATCTCTGCTCTTTGGAACTTCTGAGAACTTCCATTGTTGAGACGCTCATCCATCTCGAGAGATTCTTAACATAAATAAATCTCTCTCGTCAACGATATCTCCTTCCTTCAAATGTTCCAGCTGTCACCAGATTTTAAAAATTCCCTCTTTCCTCGTGATTTTCCCGAAACACTTCAATTTGTCTCCCACTCCTGTCACTCAAAACCTTCCCTCATCATCCCATCCGTGAGAGCATGACTTCAGTGGGTAGCGCTGTCGCCTCCTCCTGGGATGGGGGGGTGGGG
>JAZEWT010000023.1:1339136-1350337 GCA_036362905.1 Mordacia mordax
TGGGTGGATTGATGGGTGGGTGGGTGGGTGGATTGGTGTGTGGGTAGATAGATTGATGGGTGGGTGGATTGATGGGTGGGTGGATTGGTGGCTTGGTGGGTAGTTGGGTGGCTTGGTAGGTGGGTAGTTGGATTGGTGGGTGGGTGGATTGGTTGGTGGGTTAGTGGATGGGTGGATGTAAAATCAAGGGACCAAGACAATTCCGCATTCACAGCGAGACGTGAGCGTGCATCTCCTTACACATTCCCCCTACGCTCCAAATCACATTTGATTTCTCTTCCAGAGAATCCTAAATTTACACCTTTAAAAAAACCCCACCGCCTTTCTCTTTTCAAACAAAAGCATCGGACATCACAGTGGCCTTGGGAAATAATTATATAGTCTTTGTTAAGTAACGTGAGCCGTTTGTGTTTTTTTTCAAATCCCTTCATTTTCTTTTGCTCCGTCCGGCCCCCTCCTCCTCCCCTCTCTCTCTCTCTCTCTCCCCGAATGTCTCGCAGTTAAATCAAATTTACGATTTGCAATGCGAGGCGAATGTTCGTTCGACCTCGAAGGTGGCCGTTCGAAAAGAGGAACGGCATTTGTCTGGAAACAGCTGTGGGCTAATTAATTAATTACTAACGTCTGGAATTCCTCAGGGTTCAGTTCTCGGCCCACTCCTCTTCAGCATCTGCATTCAACCACGTGGCCAGGTCCTGCGCAGCCTTAATCTCAGCTACCATTGCTATGCTGATGACCTTCAAATCTATACCCAGGCGAAGCCATTCATCAATGTGTCTAGTCTTGGCATGTCGCCCTCACTGTAAACTGTGAAGACCTGGCTCCATTCAAAATTTCTAAAACTAAACGGCGGCAAAACAGAAGTTTTGCTGTCGGAACCCCGCACCAATTGTCCGAGGCTGAACCTATTCAATTGAGGCTTGACGACCAGACCAATGAAGTTTCCAAGGTAGTCCGGAGTCTAGGGTGACTCTTCATTCCTCACTCAGCTTCGCGACACACATAAACAAGGTGACAAAGGTAGCCTATTTCCATCTCAGAAATATAGCCAGACTGTGCAACATCCTGTCACTTACTGATGCTGAGAAACTAAAACACATCTTCATCTCCTCACGATTCGATTATTGCAATTCACTGCTCCCTGGCATCCTTGTCTACCTGATCAATCGTCTCCAACGTGTGCAAAATGCGGTTGCTAGAGTCCTCACTCGCACACGCATCCACGAGTACTGATGTCTCTCCACTGGTTACCAGTTAAATATAGGATCGAATTCAAGGTCCTCCTTCTCACCTACAAGGCTCTCACTGACACTGCTCCGACAGACATCCGTGACCTACTTCAGGCTCCCTCCTCAACACGACCACTGCGATCCTCCAACACGGGCTGTGCGTTGCGTGTGCCCAGATCGCACCTCCATTCGATGGGTGACAAGAGCCTTCTCGCTCTGCGCTGCGCTCAGACTCTGGAACAACTCCCTTCCATTGGAGATTCGTTCAGCTGAGTCCCTGGGCATCTTCAAATCTCGTCTCAAGACTCACTTGTTACGTAAGGCTTTCAAACCCTCTGACTAGGACTGTTGATGCGGCTCACTGTTGTCGTGCTGGGACGATGGCTCGCTGCCGACCTGCGCCTGCTCGGTAACATTTATTCCTTCTTTGTTTGCTGAAGAATCATTTTTTATCGCTTATTTTAAGCCCTATAATTTATTGCTACTATGTGACTTTCAGTTGAACTGTCCTGATGTTGTTGACATGCCGTTCTCTCTACAGCTCGGATTTGGAACAAACAAAAAAACCCCCCCAAAAAACGTTATTGTTGCTGATTTGCCGTTCATATGTTATTGCTGTTGGCGTGCTGTTCTCTCCGCAGCTCTGTGCAGCGCTTTGTGTCCCTCGGGTGAAAACGCCCTAATAATGCAATTATTATTGTAATGATGCAGGTTTTCACGGCTCGATGCATGATGATTGCTTTGAAAAGCTACTCTCTCAGCCGTGTCGACAGCCACGTCGATCGCTCCCTCTTTCCACATCACGACGTTTAGCCCTCACACGTTCGAGGCATCCTCATGCGCTCTGTTTGTGTGTCGTGTGTGTGACTCCTATTTATATGTAGGTACTATGAATGTGTTAAGTCTCTTCTATAGAGTTGCTCCATTCTAGGAGCAATGGACAAAGGTCGGGGGTCCACTTGAAAGGGATCCATTGTCTTGCTCACACACCGGAATAACATGAACCCAATCCTGTTCTGCCTGTGACTCATCTCCTAGTTTTCATCTCATGAAAGCCTGCCCAGTTCTTCAAACACTTGGTAATTCCTCTCTGATGTCTGCATTTCAGATCTCTATTTCTATTATTAAAAAGGTTTCCGAGGCAGGGATTGAATCGCCTCGGGCAGAACTTTCTCTATGTGAGGAGGCGCCGATGTTACCGTAGTCACACGCAGTGATGACGCCGTCCCACGCGGCAATGACGCCATCGCGCGCGGCAATGATGGCATCCCACGTGGCGGTGATGCCGTCGCACGCGGCGGTGATGCCGTCACACGCGGCGGTGACGCCATCGCGCAGTACCCCCTACGCGTCCCCCATCCCCCGTGCATGACGCTTATCATCCCAGCGGAATAGAATCTAATCCCAGATGATCCGCGGATCGTAGGAGATGAAACGGCTGAGCTTCACCGGCGTGTAATCAGCGGTCCGGCAAACGGGCGAACAGCGCCGGGACGGAACGCGTGCTCGTCCGGCACGTGGCACCGCGGCTTGTGGGGTACAATCACACACGGTGTGGGTTTCAATCACACACGGCGTGCGGGTGACCATCACACACGGCGTGTGGGTGACCATCACACACGGTGTGTGGGTTGCAATCACACAAGGTGTGTCTCTACGGGAGGTATTAACATTGGAGTCTATTGGAGGAAATAGTGTTAAACAGAGGAGTCACCATAAGAGCTCAGAGACATCTGAGCTCTAATGGTGACTCCTCTATTTAACACTGTTAGAGACAGGAGCCAGTGTTAGGGACAGGAGACAGTGTTAGAGACAGGAGACAGTGCTAGAGATAGGAGACAGTGTTAGAGACAGGAGACTGTTAGAGATAGGAGACAGTGTTAGAGACAGGAGACTGTTAGAGATAGGAGCCAGCGTTAGTGATAGGAGCCAGCGTTAGTGATAGGAGCCAGTGGTAGAGATAGGAGACAGTGTTAGAGATAGGAGTCAGTGTTAGAGACAGGAGACAGTGTTAGAGACAGGAGACAGTGCTAGAGATAGGAGACAGTGTTAGAGACAGGAGACAGTGTTAGAGATAGGAGACAGTGTTAGAGATAGGAGTCAGTGTTAGAGACAGGAGCCAGTGTTAGAGATAGGAGCCAGTGTTAGAGATAGGAGACAGTGTTAGAGATAGGAGCCAGTGTTAGAGATAGGAGCCAGTGTTAGAGGCAGGAATCCCGCTACTTCCGACGTTCCGCGTCCCCCTCCTCCCGCAGGTGCCCGCGTCTCCACCCACCGCTCTCCTGCTGCATTGCCCCCCACGTGCAGCCGTCGGGCACCGTTCTCTCCCCGCCGCCCTCCCCTCCCGCTTCCTCCTCCTCGGCGCTCTCCGCCCGGCGGCTGCGCCCCCGCTTCAGGGTCGCGGTGCCGCCGCCGCCGCCCGACGAGAAGGCGGCGGCGGCGGCGGCGGCGGAGGAGCAGGAGGAGGAGGAGGAGGAGCCCGCGGGGGCGGCAGGCGGGGGCGCCTCCGCATCACCCAGACCGCTGTCGGCGAAGCTCTGCTGGGAGGCAGCGTCCGGGAGACCGCAGTCGCCCAGGGAGAACTTGACTCGGCGTGAGGGCGCCTGCTGGGCAACACCACAAATGTTTAGTGTCAACGACTACCTCTAACATTGTCTCCTATCTCTAACACTGTCTCCTATCTCTAACACTGTCTCCTGTCTCTAACACTGTCTCCTATCTCTAACACTGTCTCCTGTCTCTAACACTGTCCCCTATCTCCAACACTATCACCGATCTCTAACACTGTCTCCTATCTCTAACACTGTCTCCTGTCTCTAACACTGTCTCCTATCTCCAACACTGTCTCCTATCTCTAACACTGTTTCCTATCTCTAACACTGTCTCCTGTCTCTAACATTGTCTCCTGTCTCTAACATTGTCTCCTGTCTCGAACATTTTCTCCTGTCTCTAACACTGTCCCCTATCTCTAACACTATCACCTATCTCTAACACTGGCTCCTATCTCTAACACTGGCTCCTGTCTCTAACACTGTCTCCTATCTCTAACACTGTCCACTATCTCTAACACTATCTCCTGTCTCTAACACTATCACCTATCTCTAACACTGGCTCCTATCTCTAACACTGGCTCCTGTCTCTAACACTGTCTCCTATCTCTAACATTGTATCCCATCTCTAACACTGTCTCCTGTCTCTAACACTGGCTCCTATCTCTTTCTAACACTGTCTCCTATCTCTAACACTGTGACTCCGATCTATAACACTGGCTATTGTCTCTAACACTGGCTCCTATCTCTAACACTGGCTCCTGTCTCTAACACGTGCTCGAATTCTCTCCTCTGGACTCGCAATGCCCTTTGTGGAATCGAATGCCTCCCACCTCTAGGTAAATGGAATCCCCTCCCTTCTGTGGAATATAATAAGAATTGCACTTCTGGAGCGCCTTTCACCCGAGGATCACAAATCGCCGCACTGGGCTCTGGAGAGAACGGCGTTCAAGGGACAGCAACGACACGTATAACGCGTTGTAAATGGTAACCGTTATTGCCGCATCACAATGTATCGTCTGGGCGTGAAGGCGCTACATAGTTTTGGTTTCGCGCCATGGTCTCGCGAGAGGCGGGAGACGTCATCCCGGCCCATTGTGCAACTCACCACACTAAGTGTATCTTCGTCATTATGACGTCATTGGCACTGGGCGTGGTCAACGATCATGTAGAGGTTCGCGAGTGGTAGTAATTTATTGCGCTAATGGCTACCAATCAGGACATAAAATGATATTAAATAATTTAACCAACAAAAACAGGGTGCAGCAATGGGATCACCAGTCTCACCCACATCAGCCAACCTGTATCTAAGCGGTTTTGAAGAGGAAGCCATAAACTCATCTACACTAAAACCTACCCACTGGTTGTAAGGGGGTCGGGGCACTGTGAAGGGGAGGACCCACTTGTGCGGCGTCGACAGTAATAAACCGGCAACAACGGTAGTACAGTCACTCTGTAATACTCATCTCATCTCATTGTCTGAAACCGCTTATTCCTATACAGGGTCACGGTGAGCCGGAGCCTATCCCGGCAGACACTGGGCGCAAGGCAGGGATACACCCACGATGGGACGCCAGTCCATCGCCGGGCACTGCGGGGCAATTTAGCCTGCGAGCCAAATAACCTATGCAGCAGCATGCTTTTGGACTGTGGGAGGAAACCGGAGTGCCCGGCGAAAACCCACGCGGACACGGGAAGAGCATGCAAACTCCACACAGAAAGGCACCCGAGCCAAGAGATTCAAACCCGGGACCTTCTTGCTGTGAGGCGACAGCGCTAACCACTGGGCCACCGTGCCGCCCTCTCTGTAATACCAATGCGACGAAAACCAAAATACACAGGACCGTACGCAACCAGACGATTGCGCGACGGCGAAACGCAGACTGAAAGTAACCGAGATAGTGAGCCACCGGACGATTGTGCGGCGGCGATACGCGAACGAACAAAAACGCGGAACGGTGCGCGAATGGGCGGTTGCGCGACGGCGAAACGCAGACCAAAAATAAACGAGAAGTTCCGCTGCCGCTGCCTGGGTGGGACTGGCTTATATGGGCGCCATAACTGCCCCTGATTGGGAACCCGTGTACAGGTGAGTGGCCAATTATGCACCTGTGTGCGGGTAAGTGGATTATTAGGCTGGTGTCCCAATCAGGGCAGAAAGGACCGCCATACAGTCCTAACAACTGGTATTGATATATTAATGACACATTCGTCATATGGCCACATGTAAGACAGAAGCTAGAAGAATTCCTTGGCCACTTAAACTCCATACACCCGAACATCAAGTTCACCATGGAAACAGAAGAAAACGGCCAAATCCCGTTCCTGGACATACTGGTGAAGATAAACGCAGAGGGGACGCTCAGCCACACTGTATACAGGAAGACAACACATAGGGACAGGTATTTACACGCAGAGTCTCACCATCACCCAAAACAGAAACGGGGGATACTGCACACCTTAGCCCACCGGTCAAAAACAATATCAGACAAACAACATCTAAGAGATGAGCTACAACATCTACAACAAGCACTTCTGAGCAATAGATACACAAAAACAGAAATCCAACGTGCCATAAGGAGAGAACCTAGACAGAAAAGGCAAGAAAATCAGAAGGAAGACTTCAAGACCTGCGCTTTCCTGCCATATGTGCAAGGCACTAGAGACAAAAATCAACAAATATCTCGAAAAATATAAAATAAAAACAGTCTTCACAACCCACCAGAAGATACAAAACGTACTCAAATCACCTAAAAAACGACTACCGTTACAGACAGAAGGCGTATATTGCATTCCTTCAGCGACTGTGAGGAAGTATACATCGGACAAACGGGAAGAACCATAGCCACAAGAAAGAAAGAGCACGAGGCAGCAGTGTGTTTGCTGCATATGGATAAATCAGCAACGGCAGCACACAATGTAGACAAACAACACAGAATCGATTTTAACAAGATGCGAGTACTAGCAGCCATCTACCATAAAGGTCCAAGATTTATTCATGAAACAATCGAGATTCACAAGATGGAAAAGACTATGAACTGCAAACAAGAAATGAGAATGAAGCTCAGCCAAACCTGGAAGAGTAATTGAAGTCAGCAGTGCATAGATATAGAGCTCTGAAATGCAGACATCAGAGTGGAATCACCAAGTGTTTGGGAACTTCTCTCATGAGATGCAAACAAGAAGATTAGTCACACGTGGAGCAGGATGGGGACAATGGAATCCTTTCAAGTGGACCCTGACAGTCGTCCATTGATCCTGGAATACAGCAACTGTGGAGGTGACTCAACACATACACAGTACCTACATACAAATAGGAGTCACACACACGACACACGCACACTGCGCATGAGGATGCCTCTAACGTGCGAGGGCGAAACGTCGCGAGGTGGAGAGAGGAAGCGATCGACGCGGCTGTCCCGAGAGAGCAGCTTTTCAAAGCAATCATCAGACAAAATAATTGTTAAACAAACGGAGGAAGGAATCGAATCTACATTTGCGAGATTATTGATCGTGTGGTGATCTCACCGCTGCCACCACCACTGTCTCCACCTCCTCCACCTCCTCCACCTCCAGAGACAAAGATCCCCCGTGTAGCCTTAACGGACTGTCGGGTCAAGTGCGGTTTGGGGTGTAGCGCCTATGAAGGTCGGCACGGCTCCCCGTAACCGCCACCTTCCATCCATCACTGTCTCTCCCTCCTCCCTGCCCCCCACTGCCCCCCTTACTCGATTAAAGTATGAAAGCTATTCATTTAGACGGCGAGCGCAGGGGACACCCGCTCTCTCTCGCTCGGACTCAGATCCCAGGTACGATGATCTCATCTCATTGTCAAAAACCGCTCAATCCTGTACAGGGTCGCGGTGAGCCGGAGCCTATCCCGGCAAACACAGGGCGCAAGGCAGGGATATACCCACGATGGGACGCCAGTCCATCACCGGGCACTGCGGGCAATTTAGTCTGCAAGTCAATTAACCTTTGCAGCGGCATGTTTTTTGGACTATGGGAGGAAACCGGAGTGCCCAGCAAAAACCCACGCGGACACAGGAAGAGAACTCGCAAACTCCACACAGAAAGCATCACCTGAGCCGAGATTCGAACCCGAGACCTTCTTGCTGTGAGGAGGCGACAGCGCTACCCACTGGGCCACCGCGCCGCCCAGGTACGACGCTCAGACATCCAAATACCTGGTTTGATCATTTCCAAGAGCGTCAGGCACATTATCTATGGAGTTTGTAAATGATTGCTTTAAAAATAAAACAACAAAAACAATTGTTATTCATGTGCCCTTCATATGTCTTTGTTGTTGTTGTTGCTGACGCGCCGTTCTCGCCACAACTCTGTGCAGCGCTTTGTGACCCTCGGGTGAAAAGCGCCATAGAAGTACAATTATTATTTTAATAATGACTGATGTGCAGACCACGCTAGCGAGATGCATGGACACCACTCGACTTGACTGCTGTGGTGATGGACGAAACGCACTCTCAGTATCTCCCTAAAACAGTCACCCACTCACCCACGTACCCACTCACTCACCAACACACTCACCCACTCACTCACTCACCCACTCACTCACCAACACACTCACTCACTCACCCACGTACCCACTCACACTCACCCACTCATTCACCAACACACTCACCCACTCACCCACATACCCACATACCCACTCACTCACTCATCCACTTACCCACATACCCACTCACTCACCCACGTACCCACTATCCCACCTACCCATTCACATTCTCTAACCCGCTAATTCACCCACACACTCACCCACCTACCCTCTCCCACCTACCCACTCACGAGCACTAATCCACCCACTCACCCACCCACCCACTCACCCACCTACCCACCCACTCACTAACCCACTCACTTACTCACTCATCCACCGACCCACCCACTCACTAACCCACTCACTCAACCACTCACCAACATACTCACCCTCCCACTCACTGGCCCACCTACCCACCCACTCACCAACCTACCCACTCACACTCACTAACCCACTCACTCACCCACATACCCACCCACTCATTAACCCACTCACTCACCCAGTCACCAACACACTCACTCACCCACCCACTCACCCACCTACTCACCCACTCACTAACCCACTCACTCACCCATTCACCCACCTACCCCCTCACTCACCCACCCATCTAATCATCCACTAACTAACCAACTCCTCATCCACCCACCCGCTCATCCACCCACTCACCCTCTCACCATCCCACTCACCTACCCTGTCGCTCACCATCAACCTCGACATAAAAAAAACCACCCAAACACCGCCTCTCCCCCCACACTCCATCACACTCATCTTGTCTCCACGCTCCATTATCAGTGCGGGGAACGTTGTAAATTACGTTGATTATCATTACTAGCAAAGTGCCCGCCCTACGGGACGACCTCTCTCCAGATGCCAGTGGGGATTGCGTCGCGGTGTCCACGCAGCGGGTAGCGCTGTCGCCTCGCAGCAAGAAGGACCCGGGTTCGATTCCGGGCTCGGGTCCCTTTCTGCGCAGCGTTTGCGAGTTTCTCTCTCTCTCTCTCCCTGCACGTGTCAGAGTGGGGTTTTCTCTGGGTACTCCGGAGTCCTCCCACAGCCCACAGACATGCCTGCTGCCTGGCTCAATCGGCCGACTGAGTCAATTGCCCTCCAGTCCCCTGCGGCGTACTGGTGTCACATCCTGGGTATCCCCCCCCCCACCTTGCGCCCTCTGTCGGCCGGGATAGGCTCCGGTTCCACCGCGACCCGTGCAGGATTAAGCGGGTATTGATAACGCATGATAATGAAAGCTCAGCGTCTCAGACGAGATAACGGCGAGTGGGAAATGACGCTGATTTAAAAGATAAAAGACTCGGTGTCGTGCAGATATAATGTACACTTGTAAAAGATTGGAACCCTTTATTCTCAGTGCAAAGACAAAGATCCCCCGTGTAGCCTTGCCAGACTGTAGGGTCAAGTGCAGTCTGCGAGCACCTATGAAGGTCGACACGGCACACGAGGAGGTGGGTGACCAGCACCACGCCCGGCCGCCTTTGTCTCCCGAGTGCAATGTTGACACACTGCGCTCGGTACCAATTTTAAGCTGAGTCGACCTAGGGTAGGTCCAGGACCGGTTCGAAAAATCATCACTGGTTTTGGCCGTGAGCGGGATTCGAACTCGGGTCGCCGGGTTTGTAGCCAAGCGCGCTAACCGCTGCGCCACCGCTCCCCAGTGCGGACACAAGCATACACACAGACACACAGACACACACAGACAAACACTGTTGATGCTCCTCACTGTTGTCGTACCGGGATGATGGCTCGCTGTTGACCTGCGCCTACTCAGGACACACTTATTCCTTCCTATCTTTAACAATTATTTAATATTATTTGATTTCCTTCATTGATTTACAGTCAGTATTTTTCTTTTAATTGATCTGCTCTAATGTTGTTGTTGTTGTTGACGCGCCGTTCTCTCGACAGCTCTGTGTAGCGCTTTGTGACCCTCGGGTGAAAGGCGCTCTCGACGTTCAAATATTTATCTTCATATTATTATTATTACTTGCTGCATTGTATACAATGCGAGTATCCTCATTATGGACACACACACACATACTTGCCCCATTGTTTAATAACAATAATTGCACTTCTAGAGCGCTTTTCACCCGAGGGTCACAAAGCGCTGCACAGATCTGCGGAGAGAACGGCGTGACAACAACAACAACGACATTAGAACAGCAAATCAGCAACAATAACGTGTTTTATATTTTTTGGGGGGGTTATTGTACATCTCTGTTATGCAGATCTCTGCTCTCTTACATTAACGCCTCTCTTCTCTCCCCGTGTGGCCACTGTGGAAAATTATCTCCCCTATGGCTGGCGTCACTTCTCTGGGGTTTTTTTTTTCCATCCTCGTCTTGGCGAGAGGAAAAAAAACGTTATTGTTGAATAACAGTTCGTGTTGTTGACGCGCAATTCTCTCCGCAGCTCTGTGCAGCGCTTTGTGACCCTCGGGTGAAAGGCGCTCTAGAAGTGCAATTATTATTAGTGCTGGAGACGGGAGCCAGTACAAGAGATAGGAGCCAGTGTTAGAAACACAGGAGCCAGTGTTCGACACAGGAGCCAGTGTTAGACACAGGAGACAGTGTTAGACACAGGAGACAGTGTTAGACACAGAAGACAGTGTTAGACACAGGAGACCACCGCACACAGACAAGCTGGTGCTCAGCTAACGGTCCCGTACGCGTTCTGCTTGCGCACTATTTTTTCGAGGTGGTTCCGCGGACAGAATCGCTGATTCTGCAGTGGCAGGGAATCGATGATGGTCGACAGCAGCGTTTGAGGTCTCGTGGCCAAACGCGATAATTTATTAATAGCGATTTCGACCAGTGAGTCTATAATCAGAGCGATGGGGAGGGGAGGAGTCGGGGG
>JAZEWT010000023.1:1455934-1467544 GCA_036362905.1 Mordacia mordax
CCGCCGCCGCCGCCACCACCACTGCGCTACCGCCACGCTTCCACCACGCTCCCGCCGTGCTACTGCCATGCCACCGCCGCACTGCCACCACGCTACCGCCGCACTACCACCACGCTACCGCCGCACTACCACCACGCTCCGCCGTGCTACCGCCGCGCTACTGCCGCACTACCACTACACTACCACCGCGCTACCACCGCACCGGTGCCACGCTACTGCCACACTACTGCTGAACCACCGCCCCGCCGGTGCCATGCTACCAACGCACTGCCTCTACATTACCACCGCACTACCACTGCACTATCACCGCATTACCACCGCGCTATCATCGCGCTACCACCACGCTACCACCACGCTACCACCGCGCTACCACCACCGCGCCACCACCGCGCTACCACCACACTATCACTGCATTACCACCACACTACCACCGCGCTATCACCGCGCTCTCACCGGGCTACCACTGCACTACCACCACGCTACCACCGCCTGAACGATGGTCATCATTATCCGTGTTCATGCGGGTTCTCTCCGGATACTCCAATCTCCTCCCACCGTCCAAAGACGCCGCTGCCCAGGTTAGTTGGCCCTGCCGAGTAAATTGCCTCAAAAAAAGCACAGCCTGCGATGTACTGGCGTCACATCCTGGGTATAGCCCCCGCCTTGCGCCCTGTGTCTGCCGGGATAGGATCCACCCCCCCCGCAACCCTGTATAGGATTAAGCAGCTATTGATAATGAATGAACAAATTGATAATGAACGAATTGATGATGAATGAATTGATATTGGGCGGCGCGGTGGCCCAGTGGTTAGCGCTGACGCCTCACAGCAAGAAGGTCCCGGGTTCGAATCTCTCGGCTCGGGTGCCTTTCTGTGTGGAGTTTGCATGCTCTCCCCGTGTCCGCGTGGGTTTTCGCCGGGTACTCCGGTTTCCTCCCACAGTCCAAAAGCATGCTCCTGGATAGGTTGATTGGCTCGCAGACTAAAAATTGACCCGCAATGCCCGGCGATGGACTGGCGTCCCGTCGTTGGGTGTATTCCTGCCTAACGCCCTGTGTTTCCGGGAGAGGCTCCGGCTCACCGTGACCCTATATAGGATTAAGCGGTTTCAGATAATGAGATGAGAATTGATATTGAATAAATTGATAATGAATGAATTGATATTGAACGAATTGATAATGAACGAATTGATGATGAACGAATTGATATTGACTGAATTGATAATGAACGAATTGATAATGAACGAATTGATATTAACTGAATTGATATTGAATGAATTGATCATGAACGAATTGATGAATTATCGGTGCTCGCTTGATCCTGACCAGGGTCACGGAGGAGCCGGAACCTATCCTGGATGACAGAGGGCGCAAGGCGGGGGTTATACCCATTATGTGACGCCAGCACATCGCAGGGCACACGTTTGTTTGGGGCGATGTCCTCAGCACGACCAATTCAGCTCGGCAGCGGCGTGTCTCTGGACGGCGGGAAGAAACCGGAGTACCCAGGGGAAACTGGAGTACCCAGAGGAAACCGGAATACCCATGGGAAACCGGAGTACCTAAAGGAGACCGGAGTACCCAGGGGAAACCGGAGTACCCAGGGGAAACCGGAGTACTCAGAGAAGACCGGAGTACCCAGAGGAGACCGGAGTACCCAGAGGAGACCGGAGTACCCAGAGGAAACCGGAATACCCAGAGGAAACCGGAGTACCCAGAGGAGACCGGTGCAGGCACGGTGGGAGAGAGAGAGAGACAGAGGAGAGACAGAGAATCTCGTTCATCACTCTGACGGAGCGATATTTGCGTTTGCAGATGTACAGCTGCCTCTCCGTCGGGGAGTTTCAGCTCATCAGGCAGATCCTGCTCAGCTTCTTCCAGGACATGCACATCCGTGTGGGTATCTCGCCCGCGGCGGGCAGCAACGCGAGCTCGCCGCCGGGAGGAGAGCGGAAAACCCGGGGGAAAACCACGCAGAACCGGGGGGGAGGAGACAGAGAGGAGAGAGCGAAGAGAGCAGAGAACCCGGGGGGAAAACCACGCAGAACCGGGGGGGGAGGAGAGAGAGGAGAGAAACTCGCAAACTCCGCACGGAAGGGCTCCCTAGGCGGGAATTGAACCTACTCGAGTAGAATTTTCTGTCTGTGAGGAGGAGGCGTGGATGTTACCTCTGCACAGATTTCCTGGTAGGGGGCGTGATAGAGATAGGAGAGAGTGTTGGAGATAGGAACCAGTGTTAGAGATAGGAGTCAGTGTTATAGACAGGAGCCGGTGTTAGAGACAGGAGCCAGTGTTAGAGACAGGAGCCAGTGTTAGAGACAGGAGCCAGTGTTAGAGCTAGGAAACAGTGTTAGAGACAGGAGCCAGTGTTAGAGATAGGAGACAGTGTTAGAGATAGGAGTCAGTGTTAGAGACAGGAGCCAGTGCTAGAGACAGGAGCCAGTGTTAGAGACAGGAGCCAGTGTTAGAGATAGGAGACAGTGTTAGAGATAGGAGTCAGTGTTAGAGACAGGAGCCAGTGTTAGAGACAGGAGCCAGTGTTAGAAACAGGAGTCAGTGTTAGAGACAGGAGCCAGTGTTAGAGATAGGAGTCAGTGTTAAGAGACAGTAGCCAGTGTTAGAGACAGGAGCCAGTGTTAGAGATAGGAGACAGTGTTAGAGACATGATTTTCTCTGAGGAGGAGGCACGGATGTTACCGCTGTTTACCTGATTTGCTTTTTTCGTTTCATTAGTGTTCACGTTCCGTTCTCTCCGCAGTTTTGTGCAGCGTTTTGTGACCCTCGGGTGAAAAGCGCTCTAGAAGCTCAATTCCTATTATTATTATCTTAGCCTCCCCCTGTCTTGAGGCTGTCACATGACACGTCGAACTCTCGCTGACGGGAGGTCCCGAGACAGACCCAGCTGTCACGAGCCGACTGCTGTGCCAGGCTAGGTGCAGGAGGAGGAGGTCCCGAGACAGACCCAGCTGTCACGAGCCGACTGCTGTGCCAGGCTAGGTGCAGGAGGAGGAGGTCACGGGACAGACCCAGGTGTCACAGACAATCAACCTAAAGCTGATTGCCTGAGAGGATTGTACACACAGAGACACAAACACACACGGACACACTGTGACAGCTGTCCGACTGCCCCCCAACGGCTGTGCCTGACCGCTCTGCACGCTGTCCGCAGGTGTCAATCTTCCTGAAGGACAAAGTGCAGAACTCTAACGGTCGCTTTGTGCTGTCGCTGTCCGGCCCGGTCCCACGAGGCACCGAAAACCCTGGCAAGATCAGGTTTGGACAATCGTGCGCGCGCAGGGGGTTGGCGCACGCGGGAGCTGGCGCGCGCGGGAGCTGAAGCGCGCGGGAGCTGGCGCGTGCGGGAGCTGGCGCGTGCGCACGCGGGTGGGGGGGTTGGCGAGGGCAGGCGGGCACGGGTGGCGCAGCTAACGGCCATCTTGTGTTCTGTTGCGTCGCAAGAATCCCACGCCCAGAGCTTGCAAGCTCTCCTGGGTACTTTGTGCTGTAATAATGAACGTGAATCTAGTGTTAGAGATAGCATCCAGTGTTAGAGATAGGAGTAGGTGTTAGAAACAGGAGACCGTGTTTGAGACAGGAGCCAGTGTCAGAGATAGGAGTCAGTGTTAGAGACAGGAGACAGTGTTAGAGACAGCAGACAGTGTTAGAGACAGCAGACAGTGTTAGAGACAGGAGACAGTGTTAGAGATAGGAGACAGTGTTAGAGACAGGAGACAGTGTTCGAGATAGGAGCCAATGTTGTGTCGCGGGAATCCCGAATCTAGAGCTTGCAAGCTCACTGGGTATAGTCTCTTATAATAATGAATTATCAAAGCATGTATGTAATCAGGCAACCCATAATAATAAACTATAATCTATATAACCAGGCAACCCATAAAAATAAACTATAAGCTATGTAACCCATAATAATAAACTATAATCTATATAACCAGACAACCCAAAATAATAAACTATAATCTATGTAACCAGACAACCCATAATAATAAACTATAATCTATGTAACCAGACAACCCATAATAATAAACTATAATCTATGTAACCAGGCAACCCATAATAATAAACTATAATCTATGTAACCAGACAACCCATAATAATAAACTATAATCTATGTAACCAGACAACCCATAATAATAAACTATAATCTATGTAATCAGACAACCCACAATAATAATATGTAATTTATGTACCTAGGCAACCCATAATACCTGTGTGTGTCTCAAAGCGCAAAAGCCCTGACACAAGCGCTGGCGTCACTGCCACTTGGTAGCGAATGGCGGTTGTTGTGAGTGTGCGAGTGTTGGGAGCGGTGGCGCAGCGGTCAGCACGCCGGCCCCCGAGTTCGATTCCGGCTCACGATTCCGGCTCACGATTTTTTGAGAACCGGTCCTGGGCCTCCGCAAGGTCGGCTCAGCCTCAAGCGAGCAGCCGGTGCTGTGTGTGGTGGACATGGCGCCGCGTCGACCTTCACCGGCACTCCTCGCTGACGGCACTTGACCCTGCGGTTTGTTGAGGCCGCGCGGGGGATCTTTGCCTTTGCAGGCAGTTTGCGCCGAGCGGGGAGCTGCTGCGCTGCGTGGGCTTCCAGGCGGGTGCCACCTACTCACCTGTCCTGCGGGAAGGCTCGGTGGACCTCTACGGGGAGCGGGTGATCACGCTGGGAACCAACATGTGAGCAGTGGCGGGCACGCGTGCGTGCTCGCCCGCGCGTGCTCGCCCGCCCGTGCGCGCGCTCGCATACTGAGAGCACACGCTCGCGCACTCGCTCGTGTCATTAAGTGCCCAGTGAGTTTGCAAGCTCTGGATGTGGGATTCCTGCGACACAACACTGGCTCCTGTCTGTAACACTGATTCCTGTCTCTAACACTGGCTCCTGTCTCTAACACTGATTCCTGTCTCTAACACTGCCTCCTGTCTCAAACACTGGCTCCTATCTCTAACTGTGGCTCCTGTCTCTAACACTGGCTCCCCTCTCTAACATTGACTCCTGTCTATAACGCTGGCTCCTATCTCTTACACTGGCTTCTGTCTCTAACACTGGCTCTTATCTCTAACACTGGCTCCTATCTCTAACACTGGCTCCTATTTCTAACACTGGCTCCAATCTATGTGTTCCACAGGTACAGTACAACGCGGAGTGTAGACACAGATCTAACAGGAGCCACCAAGGCCTGCTCCCCACATCCACAGGTGACACTGACATCACACCTCCCGCGAATGACATCACTTCCTGTTCAACCACCACCCACTGTAACATGGTGCTGAGTGGTGCTGAGTAGCGCTGAGAAGCGGTGAGTAGTGGTGAGTAGCGCTGAGTAGCGCTGAGTAGCACTGAGTAGCGCTACTCAGCGCTGCTCAGCGCTGAGAGTCAAACAGCAGCGACAAATCATAGGACATAATGTCAGCAGAAAATAAAAATTAATTCTTTAACAAACAAGGAACAAATGTTCCCGAGCAGATGCAGGTTGGAAGAGAGCCAACATCCCGGCATGGCACCAATAAGCCACATCAACAGTCGGAGCCGCAGGAAGGAATAAATGTTCCCGTGCAGGCACAGATCGGAAGAGAGCCAGCATCCCGGCACGACAACATTGAGTCACATCAAAAGTCCTAGCCGGAGGACTTGAAAGTTTTACGGAACAAGCGAGTCTTGAGATGCGATTTGAAGATGCCCAAGGACTCAGCTGATCGAATTTCCAATGGAAGGGAGTTCCAGAGTCTGGGAGCAGCGCAGAGCGAGAAGGCTCTGTCACCCATCGAATGGAGGTGTGACCTGGGCACATGCAGCGAGCAGCCCGTATTGGAGGATCAGAGTGGTCGTGTTGAGGAGGGTGCCTGAAGTAGGTCACGGATGTCTGTGGGAGCAGCACCAGTGAGAGCCTTGTAGGTGAGAAGGAGGATCTTGAATTCAATCCTGTATTTAACTGGTAACCAGTGGAGAGACATCAGTACTGGGGATATGTGATCATGGATGGGTGTGCGAGTGAGGACTCTAGCAGCCGCATTCTGCACACGTTGGATGCGAGTTATCCGGTAGGCAGGGGTGCCAGGGGGCAGTGAATTGCAGTAATCGATTCGTGAGGAGATGAAGATGTGTTTTAGCTTCTCCGCGTTAGCGGGTGACAGGATGTTGCGCAGTCTGGCTATGTTTCTGAGATGGAAATCGGCTACCTTCGTCACCTGGTTGATGTGTCTCGAAGGTGAGTGAGGAATCAAGAATCACTCCCAGACTCCGGACTGCCTTGGCAACTTCAATGGTCTGGTCGTGAAGCATCACTTGGATCGGTTCAGCCAAGGACAATTAGTGCGGAGTTCTGACAAGCAAAACTTCTGTTTTGTCGCCATTTAGTTTTAGAAAATTTGAATGGAGCCAGACCTTCACAGTTTACAGGACGACATGCAAAGACCAGACACGTTGATGGATGACTTTGCGTGGGTATAGATTTGGATGGGTACTCCGGTTTCATCCAACATTCCAAAGATGCGCTTCACCCCAGGATAATTGTCCTGTCAACTAAATTCCCCACTATGCGCTGAGGTGCTGTAACTTGCTTACCCTTCCCTGCTGGACAACTGTTAAAATGAGATGGACGGCTCAACGGTCTCTTCCCCAACGAAACAGTTCTCACTCACAGCCACCACCACAACCGGTGACGATTTTCTGAACCGGTCCCGGGCCTCCCCTGGATCGCCTCAGCCTCAAATGAGTAGCTGGCACGGTGTGCAGTGACCATCGCCACTAGGGAGACAAAGGCGGCCGGGCGTGGTGCTGGTCACCCACCGCGTCGCGTGCCCTGTCGGCCTTCATAGGCGCCGTTTGCTACGAGCACAGCACTTGACTCTGCGGTGCGCCAGCCTTCGCGAGTGACCTTTGTCTTTATGCAGGAGAGCTCTCTGCCAAATCCCTTGGCAAAGGAGGAACTGAATCTGCTCGCTCATCTCTTGGGGGGAGGCGGAGGTGGAGCGCAGGGGTCAGGGGGAGAATTCAGACTCCTGCTCTTCAACAACGAGGAGGAGGAGGAGTGAGTCTCTGTGTGTGTCCGTACACGTGTGTGTGTGTGTCTACACGTGTGCGTGTGTCTACACGTGCGTGTGTGTCTACACGTGCGTGGTGTCTACACGTGCAGGTGTCTACACGTGCGTGTGTCTACACGTGCGGGTGTCTACACGTGCGTGTGTCTACACGTGCGTGTGTCTACACGTGCGTGTGTCTGTGGAGAGCGGTGGCGCAGCGGTTGGCGCGCTGGGCTACAAACCCGGCGAGCCGAGTTCGAATCCCGCTCACGGCCAACACCAGTGACGATTTTCCGAACCGGTCCTGAGCCTCTCCTAGGTCGACTCAGCCTCAAATGAGTACCTAGTGCAGCGTGTAACATTGCCACTAGGGAGACAAAGGCGGCCGGGCATGGTGCTGATCACCCACCCCCTTGTGTTCCGTGTCGACCTTCATAGGTGCTTACTAACGGCGCTTGACCCGAGTCTGTTAAGACTACACGGGGGATCTTTGTTTTTAGAGAGTCTATATATGAGTGGGTTACGAGATAATTAATTATTTGATGAGTTAGTGATCGGGTGCAGGAATGATTCCGTGTATTGATTGACGTATAAATGCTCTTTTGGGATAGCCACGTGGCGGGCGACCTTCGCCGGGCCGGGCCCGACTATGCCGTATCCAGCGGCTATCCAAAAGAGAGCGGTTCCGTACGAACGGACGTGACGGTGGCGCGTGCGGTGCGCCCCCCCCCTCTTTGCCGCCCCCCCCCCCCGTCGCTTGCGCCAGGGTGGCACTGAGCCTGCGGTCGAGCGACTCCCCCCACCGAGTCGTCGCCATCGACGCCGCCAAGGTACTCCCCGCCGGGGACGGGGGCCGCTGCCGCCACCGCCGCCGCCACTGCCGCTTCGACGGTGACGCTTGCCGGGGCCGCGCCCGTGGGGGGAGGAGAGTGAAAGTGGACGCACTGTTGGCTGGCGGCAGCGTCCGCTATACGCCGAGTCCCGGTGTTCGGTGGTAGCGGCAATGATCGATAGCGCTCCTTTGCTCGCAGGCACCACGCCTGGCGGCGGGCGCGGTACGGGGAGTAGCGAGGAAACTGCAGAGGGAGGGGGCGGGGGGGAGGGAGGCAGTGAGGCGGCGCCAACCCGCCGGACACTGCGTAATGTATGTTACGATGATATCGACCAATGAATGAGCGGGCGGGGGGGGGGTTGCTGTGAGAGGAAAGCGGAGAACCCGGAGGAGACACGCGCAGACCAATGGGGAGAGAGAGAAACTCACAAACTGCTCGCAGAAAGGCGCCCGAGGTGGGAATGGAACCTCCTCGGGTAGAACTTTCTCTCTGTGAGGAGGAGGCGCGGACGTTACCTCTGCACAGTCTCTCTAGTAGGGGTAGTGATAGGAGCAGTGTTAGAGATAGGAGCCAGTGTTAGAGATAGGAGCCAGTGTTAGAGATAGGAGAGAGTGTTAGAGATAGGAGCCAGTGTTAGAGACAGGAGATAGTGTTAGAGATAGGAGATAGTGATAGAGACAGGAGCCAGTGTTAGAGGCAGGAATCTAACCACCTCAAGCAGGACATTCTGTAAGGAGGTGCGGATGTTACTACTCCGCCACCATCTCTATATAATTAATAATCGCTCTTGTTGTCGGGGGGTACGGGGGTGCGGTGGGTAGCGCTGTCGCAGACAAACAAGAAGGTCCCCGGTTCCCAGCTCGGGCGTCTTGCTGCACGGAGTTTGCGAGTTCACTCCTTGTGCCCGCGTGGTTTTTCGCCGGGTACTCCGTTTTCCTCCCACCGTCCATTGGTCCACTCACTAAATTGCCCCAAAAAATTGTGCCCTGCAGTGTACCGGCGTCACATCCTGGGTATTCCCCCCGTCTTGCACCATCTGCCTGCCGGGATAGTCTCCGGCTCCAATGTGACCCTCTACAGGATTAAGTGGGTACTGATGGTGAATGTTGTTGTGGGAGGATTGTTGCTCAGACACAAGCGGACAGTGGCTAGCGATCAGAGTACCGCTCGGCCACAGGATGTCACTTCTTTTGCCTCCTCCCCCCCCCTCCTCCGCCCGCAGTCTCAGCCCAGCGAGGAGCTGCAGATGATCATGGGAAGCTTCTCCGACGGGGCCACTGGGGAGAACAGAGGGGCGGAGGGGGCCCCAGGAGGGAGCAGCCGTGGTCCCTGCAGCAAGGGGGAAGAGCTGCTTGCCATGATGGACGCGTTGTGACCATGGCAGAGCGGTGGCGCGGCAGTTGGTGTGCCGGGCTGCGAGCGCGGACACCACCAACGCCAGCGATGATTTACCGATACCCATCCCGGGTCTCCCATAGGTCGACTCATCCCTGAATAAGTACCTGGTGCAGTGTTTAGTAAACATCAGCACTAGGGAAACAAAGGCAGCCGGGCGTAGTGCTGATCACCCACCCCTTCGTGTGCCGTGTCGACCTTCATAGACTCTGCTCTCTAACGGCACTTGACCCTACAGTCCGTTAAGGCTACACGGGGGACCTTTGTCTGTGTGCAGTCAATAGCTCTCCGAGCGGTGACTCTTACAACGCCGTTTCACGACAACCCGATGTATTTGTAAGTGGCACGTAGCGTTAGCAACCGCTTTACCACTGGCTGCCATAGCACCGTTTGCTATAACTTCACCAGTCATTACGATTCTTGCTTCCAAAAGCCACTGTCTCGGGATCGCCGCGTCACGTTCACAGTGAATCGGTGATAGTGTCTGGCGTGTTGGCGTTGGCTGACTGCCTTGCTGACTTTCCCCCACCCTCCCCATGCCACCTCTGTACGTTACTTGAAATGTATCCGTTATATAAATATATATTGTTGCTAACTATATAAGTTATATAAACGTGTGGATTTGGTGGACTTTTAGCCACCCTTTTGTCCCCTAAAATTCCATTACGTCAAGGTTTGTCATAATAATCATTGAATTTCTAAAACGCTTTTCACCCGAGGGTCACAAAGCGCTGCACAGAGCTATGGAGAGAACGGCACGACAACAACAACAGAATAATCTCTTCTCATTGTCAGAAGCCGCTTAGTCCTGCAGAGTGTCGCGGTGAGCAGAGCCTATCCCGGCAGACACAGGGTGCAAGGCAGGGATATACCCACGATGGACGCCAGTCCATCACCGGGCACTGCGGGCAATTTAGTCTGCGAGCCAATTAACCTATGCAGCAGCATGTTTTGTTGGCTGTGGGAGGAAACCGGAGTGCCCGGCAAAAACCCACACGGACACGGGGAGAGAACTCGCAAACTCCACACAGAAAGCAGCGCCCGAGCCGAGATTCGGACCCAAGACCTTCTTGCTGTGAGGAGGAGGTGACAGCGCTACCCACTGGGCCACCGTGCCGCCCTTATTCAACAACATTTGCGCGAATACACTTTGTGATAATTGCGTTTGCCGTTTACCTGAGGATCAAAAAAGGCTGCACTTTAAACATAATCATTGTGGGGAGGGGTTGTTAGTGTGCATAATAATGTAAGTGAATGATGCGTCGCAGGACAGCGAGGAATTCTGATGGCCTGGAGACTCCTTGGAACAGCGTTTTGAGTACCAACCGATAGACACGGTGAGGTGAGCTAAACAAGATGGCGAAGTGAACTTAACAAGATGGCGAAGTGGACTAAGCAAGAATGGCGACGCGCCCCGCTTTATGGCTTGTGTCGCCATCTTGTTAAGTTCAACGCCGGAAGCGGTCGTTAGCAACACCGCGTTGGTTTTTATATGAGCGAGGAGATTGTATTTGCGACGTTTCGGACGATGGCCCTTCTTCGAGACAATTTGTTCAGGTTGTAGTTTGTGCCTGTGAACAGCTGGCAGCAGCAATTGGAGCGAACGCGATCAGCTGAGAAGGGGGCGGTGATTAAATTGTGACTCGATTCCAAGAATCGATTTGAAAAATTGTTCCTTCTTGAATTTAAACGGTTACATCATTACATTGGTTTGCGGTTCGTCTCGGTTTGAGGCCAGGGTTTTAATAAAAGGTAAACGAGCGGTAGCTTTACAGATCAATCTCTCTCATTATCTGAAACCGCTTAATCCTATATATAGGGTCACGGTGAGCCGGAGCCTATCCCGGAAACACAGGGCGTAAGGCAGGAATACACCCGACGACGGGACGCCAGTCCATCGCCGGACAGATCAATTACCGAAAGTCAGAAATCGATAACCGATAATCGGCAATGTTGGACTCGATTATCGATATTTCTACACAATCCTCTCGCAGTTGGCGATAATAATGTTTAAAAAACACACAGAGTCGCCGACACAAAATGTGAACAAAGATTTAAAGTCCCCTCAAGGGTCGATCAACCACGGAGGAAAAGTCGACCACTGGCTACGTAACGCGGCTGAGTGACTACGGAATCGACGATGACTACGGAATCGACGATGGTGGAGTGAATCGATTCCCGTGGCCTTGTTGGTTGAGTAGGGATGGAGGAGGTGGTGGTGGTGGTGAACGAGGAGGTGGAGAGGGGAGTGGACGAGATGGTGGAGAGGGTGGACGAGGAGGTGGAGAGGGTGGACGAGGAGGTGGAGAGGGTGGACAAGGAGGTGGAGAGGCGGGTGGATGAGGTGTTGGAGAG
>JAZEWT010000023.1:1488916-1504949 GCA_036362905.1 Mordacia mordax
ACCAACCCACTCACAACTCCCCTCTCTCTGTCCACACTCACCACTCGCTCACCAACCCACTCACAAGTCCCCTCTCTCTGTCCACACTCACCACTCGCTCACCAACACACTCACAACCCCCCTCCCTCTCTCTGTCCACACTCACCACTCGCTCACCAACTCACCAACTCAGAATCCGCTGTAGATAAATCGATTCTCTTACCAACAACCACCGTAGTCACGACACGCAGTGATGTGAAGTCGCCTGATATATCGTCGGGTAAGGAACTTGAACGTTTTTTCAAAGGTCCGTGGGGGGGGGATGTGGGGGGGGGATGTGGGTCGGGCGGGCGGTGACGACGTACGCTTGGTGGGTGGGTTGGCGGGTGGGTGCCTCTGTGGGGAGCGGTGGCGCTGCGGTTAACGCGATGGAGCACGGAATCTGGCTGCGAGCCGAGTTTCTATCACCGTTGAGTCATTCAGCCGCTCCACGGCTGCCGACAGCGGTGGCGGATTTTCTGAAGCGGTCCTGGGCCTCACCTAGGTCGACTCAGCCTCAACTGAGTACCTGGTGCGGTGTGTAAGCATTGCCACTGTGGAGGCAAAGGCGGCGGAGCGTCACGTGCCAACGGCACGTTGATGTTGATTATTACAGCAAAGTAGACGATGAGCTTGCAAACTCTGCATGCGGGATTCCTGCGACACAACACTGTCTCCTGTCTCTACACTGTCTCTACACTAGCTCCTGTGTCTAACACTGTCTCCTGTGTCTAACACTGGCTCCTGTCTCTAACACTGGCTCCTATCTCTACACTGTCTCCTGTCTCTACACTAGCTCCTGTGTCTAACACTGTCTCCTGTCTCTAACACTGGCTCCTGTCTCTAACACTGGCTCCTGTCTCTACACTGGTTCCTGTCTCTAACACTGTCTCCTGTCTCTACACTGTCTCTACACTAGCTCCTGTGTCTAACACTGTCTCCTGTCTCTACACTGGTTCCTGTCTCTAACACTGGCTCCTGTCGATAACACTGGCTCCTATTTTACCACTGGCTCCTGTCTCTACACTGGTTCCTGTCTCTAACACTGGCTCCTGTCGATAACACTGGCTCCTATTTTACCACTGGCTCCTGTCTCTAACACTAGATCCTAATCTGACACTGGCTCCTGTCTCTAACACTGGCTTCTATCTCTAACACTGGCTCCTATCTCTAACACTGGCTCCTGTCTCACACACTGGTTCCTGTCTCCAACACTGTGTGTAAATTGGACTCTGACCGTGATCATAAAGCAAACGAGTAGATAATCAGAGCGATACCGCCCCACAGCAAGAAGGACCTGTGTTCGATTCCCGACTCAAGTGTTCCGTCAGGCTTTCAAGTTCTATGGCTGGGACTGTTGATGCGGCTCACTGTTGTCGTGCCAGTATGATGGCTCGCTGTTGACTTGGGCCTGCTCGGAAAACATTTATTCGTTCCTTCGTTTCTTGAACAATTATTTTTATCTCATCTCATCTCATTTTCAGAAACCGCGTAGTGGCGGTGAGTCGGAGCCTATCCTGGCAGACACAGGGCGCAAGGCAGGGATATACCAACGATGGGACGCCAGTCCATCCCGGCAGACACGGCGTAAGCCAGGGATATACCCACGAATGGACGCCAGTCCATCACCGGGCATTGCCGGCAATTTAGTCTGCGAGCGAATTAACCTATGCAGCAGCATGCTTTTTGGACTATGGGAGGAAACCGGAGTGCCCGGCGAAAACCCACGCAGACACGGGGAGAGAACCCGCAAACTCCACACAGAAAGCAGCACCCGAGCCGAGATTGGAACTCGGGACCTTCTTGCTGTGAGGAGGAGGCGACAGCGCTACTGCCCACTGGGTCACCGTGCCGCCTTCATTAATTTAATCGCTTATTTTATGTCCTTCTCTAAATTATAGCCATCATTTGACTTTCACTTGGAACTGCTCTGATGCTGTTGTTGTTGTTGTTGCTGACATGCCGTTCTCTCCACAGCTCTGTGCAGCGCTTCGTGACCCTCGGGTGCACTCCGAGGTTCGTGGACCCAGAGCGGGACATTGCGATGTTCTGAATCATCTGGCTGGTGTCAGACCTTCTCGCGTCATCATCATCATCGTCATCATGTGCAGTGATGTGTCAATATGTATTCAAGGTGCAATTAACCGCCGAGGTGTGGCGCTCTTTTTAACAGTTGTCCAGCTCTGGGAGGAGTCATAACATCTCACGGCACCGTGAGTCGACTTTGGCAGCAGGGCAATTAAAGCAACGCAGCAGCGTGACTTTGGAATGCGGGAGGAAACCGGAGTACCTGGCGGAATGTGTGTCCGTACTGAGGATATCGGGTTTAATTCCGTCATAAGCACGCTGTCTCTGCACAACACCAAGGTTTTTACTTCTTATTTCAGCTTGAATTCCCACTTCTCTTCTGAAACCTTCAAACAGTTCCAGCTTCACATCTCCACGCTACACACGGACAACAATGCACCGATTACGCGATTCTTTCAGCGTCATCCTGACGTCATAAGGACGCGTTGCACGCTGAGAAACACGATCATCCGTAGGGCGGGCACTCTGCTAGTGCATTGCGTAATCCGAGCACATTTTTAAACCCACCAGTGGGCTCGGTACAGTGGGAGCTCTGACGTACGTGGGCAAAACCCTTTAAGGTACACACCCACTGCACACACACAGATTTACAAAGACAAAGATCCCCCGTGTAGCCTAAACAGACTGTCGGGTCAAGTGCTGTTAGCGCAGTAGCAGCTCGGCCGCCTTTGTCTCCCTAGTGGCAATGTTTACACACCGCACTAGGTACTCAATTGAGGCCGAGTCGACCTAGGGGAGGCCCAGGACTGATCATGAAATCGTCACTGGTGTTCGTGGTGACCACGAGCGAGAATCGAACTGGGGCCGCCTGGTTCGTCGCCCGGCGCGCTCACCGCTGCGCCACCGCTCCCCACTACACACGCACACAGACACGTGTCGGCACAGACACGCACCGAGTGAACGCCCGCCCTCTCGTACAAAGACAACTCTTCAGGCAAGCGGCGTGGTGACGTCGCGGCGAGCGACGCCGCAAGCGCGCAGCGAGACGGACCCCGGTTCGGTTCCCGACTCGGGTGACGCCGCCTGTCCTCTGCGGAGTTTCGCGTCTGTGTTCCCTCGCCCGCTGCCCGCGTGGGCTTCACTCAGGATACTCCGCTTTCATCCCACAGTACAAAAGACACTAGCTTAGATTAATCGTCCCGCTGATTAAATCGCCCCTGGTGCCTTACAATGGACCGGGGCATAGCCCAATTTTTCAACGAACTCGTCCCCGCGAGACAACTGTTAAAAAGAGCCACACATCTCGAGAGGACTCCTCCAGGCTGCAACACAAACAGACCGAGTTAGCGAGCACCCATTAAGTAGCGCCGGCACGGTGTGTCCAGCATCACGCCCAGCCGTCTTTGTCTCCCCCAAAACACATGGTTTTAATATCAGGGCATCAATCACCCAATCAAACCATTTCCGGCCGATGACGCACGAGTGATGTCACTGGCCCTGACGCCATCTGTCCGGGGCCACGTGGTTCACATTTGTCCAGGGGAACACATAAAGGTAAAGCGCCCCCGTATAGCCTCGAGGAGCCTCTTGGGGCAAGTGGCACGGAAACGGGAGAGTGGCTGGGCAGCCACACCACCACGCCCGGCCGCCTTTGTATCTCAAGTGCTGGTATTAATTGAGCACCATACCAGGAATGTAGGTATTGTTTTTAAGGCCGAGTTATCCTAGGGGAGGGCCAAGACCGGTTCGAATAATCACCTTTACTGTTGTTTGAGGTCTGCAGGGAATCGGTGTCGATGGGTCTCAGTGTGAGTCTGTGGGTCTCATTGTGAGTCTGTGGGTCTTTGTGTGAGTCTGTGGGTCTCTGTGTGAGTCTGTGGGTCTCAGTGTGAGTCTGTGGGTTTCTGTGTGAGTCTATGAGTCTCTGTGTGAGTCTATAGGTCTCTGTGTGAGTCTGTGGGTCTCTGTGTGAGTCTATAGGTCTCTGTGTGAGTCTATAGGTCTCTGTGTGAGTCTGTGGGTCTCTGTGTGAGTCTGTGGGTCTCTGTGTGAGACTTTGAGTCTCTGTGTGAGTCTGTGGGTCTCTATGAGTCACTAATGAGATACATAGCTTCATAATAATAATTGCTTTTCTAAAGCGCCTTTCACCCGAGGGTCACAAAGCGCCGACAGAGCTGCGGAGAGAACGGCACGTCAACAACAACAACCTCAGAGTAGATCAATTAAAGTCGAATAATGGCTATAAATCAATGAAGGACATCAAATAACAAATAAAATTATTGTTAAATAAATGAAGGCATAAGTGTTCCCTGAGCAGGCGCAGATCAACAGAGAGCCATCATCCAAGCACAACAACAGTGAGCAACATCATCAATCCCAGCCAGATGACTTCAAGGGCTAACAAAACAAGTGAGTCGTGACATTGGATTTAAAGATGATGCCCAGGGGACTCAGCTGAACGAATCTCCAATGGAAGGGAGTTCCAGAGTCTGGGAGCAGCGCAGAGCGAGAAGGCTCTGTCACCCATCGAATGGAGGTGCGATCTGGGCACACGCAGTGAGCAGCCTGTATTGGAGGATCGGAGTGGTCGTGTTGAGGAGGGAGTCTGAAGTAGGTTACGGATGTCTGTCGGAGCAGCACCAGTGAGAGCCTTGTAGGTGAGAAGGAGGATCTTGAATTTAATCCTGTATTTAACCGGTAGCCTGTGGAGAGACGCCAGTACTGGGGATATGTGATCATGGATGCGTGTGCGAGTGAGGACTCCAGCAGCCGCATTTTGCACACGTTGGAGAAAATTGATCAGGTAGGCAGGGGTGCCAGAGAGCAGTGCATTGCAACAGTGGATTCGTGAAGAGATGAAGATGTAATGGGAATAAAAAGAGATGTAACGAGAACAGCTGCTGCTGGTACCAGGATCACTGCTGCTGGTACCAGGATCACTGCTACTGCTACCAAGATCACTGCTGCTGGTACCAGGATCACTCCTGCTGATATCAAGGTCACTGCTGCTGGTACCAGGATGACTCCTGCTGGTACCAGGATCACTGCTGCTGATACCAAGATCACTGCTGCTGGTACCAGGATTACTCCTGCTGGTACCAGGATCACTGCTGCTGATACTAAGATCACTGCTGCTGGTACCAGGATCACTCCTGCTGGTACCAGGATCACTCCTGCTGGTACCAGGATCATTGCTGCGGATACCAGAATCACTCCTGGTACCAGGATCACTGCTGCTGATACCAGGATCACTGCTGCTGATACCAAGATCACTGCTGCTGGTACCAGGATCACTCCTGCTGGTACCAGGATCACTGCTGCTGATACCAAGATCACTCCTGGTTCCAGGATCACCGCTGCTGATACCAGAATCACTGCTGCTGATACCAGATCACTCCTGCTGGTACCAGGATCACTCCTGCTGGTACCAGGATCACTGCTGCTGATACAAAGATCACTCCTGGTTCCAGAATCACTGCTGCTGATACCAGGATCACTGCTGCTGGTACCAAGATCACTGCTGCTGGTACCAGGATCACTCCTGCTGGTACCAGGATCACTGCTGCTGGTGCTATTGTGCCCCGGGGGAAATGACGACCCCCGGCCCAATGTAAGCGACGCCAGGATCGCGCCCAACCTCCCTGAGGGCGAGAGTGTGGTGACTTCTCGCTGAGAGAAGGGGCTGACTGAGGTAGCTCGATTGGTGTTTCGAACGCTGGCTCCTGTCTCTAACGCTGGTTCCTATCTCTAACGCTGCCTCTATCACGACAACTACCAGGGAGTCTGTGCAGCAGCGGTAATATCCACGCCTCCTCACAGAGAAAGTTCTGCCCGAGGCGGAGGAGGAACGCTCCCTGACAGCTATCGCTAAAGAGCAGCTTTTGTGAAGCAATCGTCATACATTCAACCGTGGAAACGCCACACCAGAACAATTATAACTCCTTGTAAAGATGTTCCCCTGGAGGAAGCTGTTTTACCTTCGCTGTCGTTAAAATTGCTAACCTTTATAAATACGTGTCTTGCAGCATTTATTTTTTGTTGAAGTTACACGTGGGGTTGAACAAGCCGGTTCGGCAGCATGTCTGCACCCCCTGTCACGCCTTGCTACGCCAGGTGTAAATGAAAGATTTGACATTGGGGAGCCAGAAGATGGGATCAGACATTCCACCGTGTCCTGTCACTCGCCAGCTCGCTTGCTCACTCGCTGGCTCACTCACCCGCTTACCACCAACTCACTCACACGCTCACTCGCCTGGTCACTCGTCCATTCATTTGCTAACCCACTCATCCATCCACTCAATCACCCTCCCACTCACTCAGTCACCCACCCACCAAGCAACCCTCCCATCCACTCACCAACCCACTCACCAACCAACACACCCACCCCCCAGGCACCAATCCAAACACCTTCCCACCCACCACCAACCCACACACCCACCCACTATCACCACCCACCCCATAGACGAACAAAGCTAAAAGTCCCCCATACAGTCCCGACAGGCTGGAGTATTGATCCCCCTGCTGATTAAACCACCCCCGGTGTCCTCCGATGGCCTAGCCTCCGATCGTGGGCACAGCCCTGCCTCGCATCCTGTGTCTGCCGGGACAGGCTCCAGCTCGCCGCGACACATATCCAGGATTAAGAGGAGACTGAGACCGAACGAATGCGTCGTGTGCCGCACAAGGGCAGCTGCCATTGAGGCTCCCCTAAGCCGAACCACGCATCAATCATCGCACCCCCCTTTGCTGGCAGACTGAGCCCCGCTCGCATGCCGAGTCATCTCGTCCGACACAGGGGTTGCTGCCGCTTGAGGTGCCCCAAGGCGAGACCGCACGGCATGAACCTTCGCCCTCTAGTGGTCAACTCCGTAACGCACAATGCACAGCACAATACATCATCTCTCATCTCAACACTAATTATCGTAATTGAGTCTCTGAGCTGAAGGAAGCGGGCGGCGCGGTGACCCAGTGGGTAGTAGCGCTGTCGCCTCCTCCTCACAGCAAGAAGGTCTCGGGTTCGAATCTGGACTGGGGCGCTGCTCTCTGTGTGGAGTTTGCGAGTTCTCTCCCCGTGTCCGCGTGGGTTTTCGCCGGGCACTCCGGTTTCCTCCCACAGTCCATAAAAAAACCCATGCTGCTGCATAGGTTAATTGGCTCGCAGACTAAATTGCCCGCAGTGCCCGGTGATGGACTGGCGTCCCATCGTGGGTGTATCCTTGCCTTGCGCCCTGTGTCTGCCGGGATAGGCTCCGGCTCACCGCGACTCTGTACAGGACTAAGCGGTTTCTGACAACGTGATAAGATCATTAAATCTTATCGTCGTGAGGCTGCCCCCCCCCGCTTCCCTTGCCAATATGGCCGCGGACGACATTCGGTGGCGCTTTCCGCCCTTACCAACATGGCGAGCGCGGTCCGCGTGACGTCACCGCCAATGGGCACCGCCCCATCCTGGTCAGCTGATCGCTAACGCGTCGCCTTGCCAAGGCCTCAGGTCCGTTTTTATAAACATTTAATTTTAACGCCCAATGTAAACAACGAGGCTTTTGTTGTGAAAATCGGTGCGAGATTCGTGTGCACTTGCGGTGTTTATGGAGGTGGTGTGTAATTGCTTCAGTCGGGTCGCCGCCCGAAACGTCTTTGTTCATGTCTTCTTGTTGTTTTAATTGGAAGCCACAACGGTGAGAGTTCAACGCCGTAGTCCTAAAGATTTTCCTCTTTAAATAAGGTGTGTTTGGCCAAGCGTTGGTACCGTACCGTTAGCACTGTACAACTGGTACTGTACTGTAAGTACTGTAGCATTGTACATCAGTACTGTACAGTTAGTACTGTAGCATTGTACATCAGGACTGTACTGCTAGTACTGTACAGTTAGTACTGTAGCATTGTACATCAGTACTGTACCGTTAGAACTGTACAAGCAAGACTGTACAGTTAGTACTGTACAGTTAGTACTGTAGCATTGTACATGAGTACTGCACAGCTAGTACTGTACAGTTAGTACTGGAGCATTGTACATCAGTACTGTACTGCTAGTACTGTACGGTTAGTACTGTACAGTTAGTACTGGAGCATTGTACATCAGTACTGTACTGCTAGTACTGTACAGTTGCACTTTAGGAAGCTTTGAGGACAATGCATTTGTCATCAAAGCTTCCTGTTTGCTTATTTTGCCACAAGTATGTGTGGTCCTTTGCAAATTAGACACATTTAGAAATGTGTCTATTTTGGTGTTTTAAGATCTTAACACGTGTATAATTGCCAGAAATGGTAAAAACCTGTTCTACTTATTACATATGTACACTAGCAAAAAGTACCCATAGCTAAAACAGAGTCATTGTTGTTGATTCGCAGTTCCTATGTCGTTGTTGTTGCTGACGTGCCGTTCTCTCCGCAGCTTTGTGCAGCGCTTTGTGACCCTTGGGTGAGAGGCGCTCTCGAAGTGCAATTATTATTATTGTATAAAATATTCTAGTCCGAGAAATAATGAATTTCAATTGACGCGTGATTAAATCGCCACGAGAGAGTCAATTGAAAGGTGCTGCTCACCTGTCTGAATAAATTATGTTAATCAGCAGAGGTAACGAATCTCAATACAGGCTCTTCTTGTCTCTTAAGGCGGTACAGTGGAATAGCGGTGAGTAGTGGTGAGTAACGGTGAGCAGCGCCGTAGCCTCACAGCGAGGAGGACTCGGGTTCGATTCCCAGCTCGGGTGCCTCCGCTTGTCTGTGTGGAGTGTCCGCATGGGTTTTTGCCGGGTACTCCGGTTTCCTCCCGCAGCCCAAACACACGCTGCCGCCTAGGTTAACTGTCCTGCTGACCAAACCACCCCCGGTGGCCCCGCGCGATGGACCGGCGTCCCATCCTGTCCGTGCCCCTGCCTCGCGCCCTGTGCCGAGTCGGGACGGGCTGCGGCCCGGCGCCGGCACCCTCCGCAGGATTGGCGCGCTACCCGCGATCACCGAATCTTCTCTCCGAATCCTGGTCCACAGCTATGGACGGAACCGCCGGAGTTCCGGCCCCTGACGGCACCCATCGAGCACCGGGCCAGACCGCTCTCGGCGATCTCGCCGGCGACGAATTCGTCGGCGGCGAATTCATCGGCGGCGGACCTCCCGGCGGCGGACCTCCCGGCGGCGGCGAACCTCCCGGCAGTGGACCTCCCGGCGGCGGCGGACCTCCCGGCGGCGGTGGACCTGCCGACGGCGGACCTCCCGGCGGCGGTGGACCTGCCGGCGGCGGCTCCGCCGGCGGCGGCGGACCTCCCGGCGGCGGCGGACCTCCCGGCGGCGGCGGCGGACCTCCCGGCGGCGGACTTCCCGACGGCGGACTTGCCAGCGGCGGACCTCCCGGTGGTGGATTTGCCGGCGGTGAATTCACCGGCGGCGGACCTCCCGGTGGTGGATTTGCCGGCGGCGGATTTACCGCCGGCAGATCTGCCGGCGGTTCTCATGAAGCTCCCGGGCAGGGAGACGGACTCAGCGGTGGTGCCGACGGCGACGCCGGCTGGTTGGAATCTTGCGACGGCGAGGCAGGGCGCCCCGCCGACGGCGCGCCGGACCAGCGATGCAGCGGTACCGGCGGAACGCCGCGCCCCCCGGCTCGGCCCGGCGGCGACGGGGAGGGCTTCGGCGGCGCCGACGGCGACGAGACGGCGCGCGCAGTGGAGCTGCTGGCACGGGGACTGGCATCTCACTACTTGCCGGACGTGCGGCGTGTGGGGCACTCGCTGTCGGAGCTCACGTGGGTGACGGCTGTCGCGGCAGCAACTCGGAGCGGTCGGGAGTGGACGGGAGCGGTCGGGAGCGGTCGGGAGCGGTCGGGAGCGGTCGGGAGTGGACGGGAGCGGACGGGAGTGGTCGGGAGCAGACGGGAGTGGTCGGGAGCGGACGGGAGTGGTCGGGAGCAGACGGGACGGACGGGAGCGGTCGAGAGCAGTCGGGAACGGTCATGAGCGGACGGGAGTGGACGGGAGTGGACGGGAGCGGGGTTAGGAGCAGACGAGAGCGGTCGAGTGCAGTCCGGAATAGTCGGGAGCGGTCGGGAGCGAACGGGAGCGGACGGGAGCAGACGGGAGAGAACTGGAGCGGTCGAGAGCAGTCAGGAGCAGTCAGGAGCGGTCGAGAGCAGATCGGGGTGAACGGGAGCGGACTCGAGCGGTCGAGAGCAGTCGGGAGCGGTCGGGAGCAGATGGGAGTGGACGGGAGTGGACGGGAGTGGACGGGAGTGGACGGGAGCATGATCAAGAGCAGACGGAAGCGGTCGAGAGCAGTCGGGAACGGTCGAGAGCAGTCGGGAATGGTCATGAGCGGTCGGGAGCAGATGGGAGTGGACGGGAGCGGACTCGAGCGGTCGAGAGCAGTTGGGAGCATTCGGCAGCGGTCGGGAGCAGACGGGAGTAGACGGGAGTGGACGGGAGTGGACGGGAGCGGTCAGGAGCAGTCGGGAGCAGACGAGAGCGGACGGAAGCGGTCGGAAGCGGTCGGAAGCGGACGGGAGCGGTCAGGAGCAGTCGGGAGCAGACGAGAGCGGACGGGAGCGGTCGGGAGTGGTCGAGAGTAGCTGGGAGCGGTCGCCAGGGAGCGGTCGCCAGGGAGCAATAGAGGAGATGCGGTGGTGGCGGAGCGGCGAGCAACGCTGCCGCCTCACAGTGGGGAAGTCCTGGGTTCGGTTCCTGGCTCGGGCGACTTTCTGTGCGTAGTTTACGAGTTCTCTCTCTTTCCCCCCCGGCACCGCGCGGGTTTTCTTCGGGCACTCGGGTTTCCTCCCACCGTCTAAAAACACGCCCCATTCCCAGCTTCATTGGCCCTGCTGAGTAAATCGCCCCAAAAAACGTGCGCCCTGCGGTGTACCGGCGTCACATCCTGGGTATTCCCCTGCCTTCCGCCCTGTGTCGGCCGGGATAGGCTCCGGCCCACCCCCCCCCGCCACGACCCCGTACAGGATTAAGCGGGATAATTAATGAATGTATATTGTCTTGATTGTGTTATGCTGCGGTTTGAACATTTGCTTCGTAGGAGGAGGAATTAAACCGGGACTTTGAAACTCACAGGCCGGTGTGTGCGCGCGCGCGCGACAGGAAATCCCAGATGGTGGTGATGGACACTCTGGAGCAGGAGAATGGGAAACTGCGCGAGTGTCAAGGCACGGCGGCCTTCAATGCCCTGGTGAGGATTCCCCACGCGAGAGCGCCGGTTCGGGCGCCGGTCCGCAGACCCCGCAACGTCGCCGTCGCGCAGAGAGGGACGTTCGTTGTTGTTCCGACGGAAAGTGGCCCGGTGAGCTTGCGAGCTCTGGATGCGGAATTCCTGAAAGAAAACACCGACTACTATTTCTAACACTGGCCCCTGTCTCTACCACTGTCTCCTATCCCAAACACTGACTCATATCTCTTATACTGTCTGTCTCCTATCTTTAACACTGGCTCCTGTCTCTAACACTGGCTCCTGTCTCTAACGCTGACTCCTGTCTCTATCACTGTCTCCTGTCTCTAACACTGTCTCCTGTTTTTAACGCTGGCTCCTGTCTCTAACACTGTCTCCTGTTTCTAACGCTGGCTCCTGTCTCTAATGCTGTCTTCTGTCTGTAACACTCTCTGCTGTCTATAACACTCTCTGCTGTCTATAACACTCTCTGTCTCCTATCTCTAACACTGGACTCCTATTTTACCTTTACTCCCCGCCACTCACCACTCCTCACCGCTACTCCACCTCCGCTCACCGCGCAACCGCTGCGCTCGGCTCTGTCCCGCGTGACCACAGTTTGCCGAGGCCCGGGCGTACCAGCAGAAGCTGGTGCTCATCCGGAGGGACATGCTGGTGCTGCACGACAAGACGGGCAGGCTGAAGGTGCGGCAGGGTGACGTAGGGTGGCGCGGCGGTGACGTCCGCACCTCCTGACAGAATAAAAGTTCCACCAGAGGCGGTTCGATTCCTGCCTGGGGTGCCTTTCTATGTGGAGCTTATGTATTTGCGCTCTCTCTCTCTCTCCCTCTGTTCTGCGTGGGCTTCCTCCGGGTACTCTGGTTTCCTCCCACAACTAGTGTAGAGTTTGTGTGTTCTCTCTCTCTCTCCCTCTGTTCTGCGTGGGTTTCCTCCGGGTTCTCCGCTTTCCTCCCACAACTAGTGTGGAGTTTGTGTGTTCTCTCTCTCTCTCCCCCTGTTCTGCGTGACTTTCCTCCAGATTCTCCGCTTTCCTCCCACATCTGATAAAAAAAAAACCCTCGTTAATTAATTGTCCGATAACGTCGTAACGTAACGCCGCGTCCGGCAAACCCTGGCTGGCGCCAGGGTTTGCCGGTCTCCCTAGATAAGGGGCGTCTGATAAACAATAATTAATAATTATTATTTATAATAATTAATAATAATGATGAATAATCTTCGTCCTCTCCCCCCCCTCCTCGTCCACCTCCTCCCACGGTTGCTCATCCGACGCTCATCGTCGTCGTGGAAACGGCTCTCGGTCCAAACCGGGATGGACCGTCCCGGTGGTTGCTGCGGTGGTGTAATGTTTGCTGTTGGTGCTGGTGGTGGTGATTCCGGTGTAAACTTACCGCAGTCCAAGTAGACCCCGGGTGGCCGCTTGCCCACCCCCCGCTGGTGGCGGTGTAGGAGCAGTGTGTTATGGTGGGGTGGCCTTACTCCTGCCAGCCTCCTTTAGTCGGAGGGTCTTCAGATGGATTGTAACCCCCCCCCTCCCAGACCTGTTCACCAAGGGAGACCCTCGCAGGAGCGCTAGACTCCAGATCTGTTCACAAGGGACACCCTAGCAGGAGCGCTAGACTCCAGATCTGTTCACAAGGGAGACCCTAGCAGGAGCGCTAGACTCCAGATCTGTTCATAAGGGAGACCCGAGCAGGAGCGCTAGACTCCAGACCTGTTAACAAGGGAGACCCTAGCAGGAGCGCTAGACTCCAGACATGTTCACCAAGGGGGTCCCTTGCAGGAGCGCTAGACTCTAGACCTGTTCCTCAAGGGACCCTGGGTTGTGAGTTGCTCGGTTAGTGAGTGAGTTTGCCGGGCTGTGCGTGCACCGACCGCGCCGCGCACGCGAGCGGAGCTCCTGCGAGTCCCTGACTCTCCGCTCGCACGTGCGCGCGATCCGTCTGCAGAAGCGAGCGCTGCAGCTGCAGCAGCGGAAGCAGAAAGAAGCGCTGGAGCGGGAGCAGCAGAAGGAGTGCGAGATGGAGCGGGAGAGGCACCTGCTGGCGCGGCCCGCTAAGCGCACCTGACGCCTGCCGCGCCTACCGTTAGCCCGAGCTGGTGACGGCGATGACGGCGGTGACGGCGATGACGGCGATGACGGCGGTAACATCCGCGCTTCACGGCGAGACGAACCTGGGTTCGATTCCCCTCTTCGGTGCCGCCTGTCTGTGTGGAGTTCATGTCTCTGTTTCTCTCTGTCTCCTCTCTACCTGTGCCTGCGTGGGTATCCTGCGGGTACTCCGATTTCCTCCCATAGATAAGAAAACAAAGCACACTCACTAGTTCTATTCTGACGTTGTTGACATGCCGTTCTCTCCACAGCTCTGTGCAGTACTTTGTGACCCTCGGGTGAAAGGCGCTTTAGAAATGCAATTAATATTATTATTATTTGGCCGAGAGCATCTTAATGTTTAGAAGATGTAGTGTTTAGAAAATATTGGCGCCGGCTTATCGTGTTCTATCTCCCCCTGTTCTGTGTGGGTTTCCTCCCACAACTAGTGTGGAGTTCGTGTGTTCTCTCTCTCTCTCCCCCTGTTCTGCGTGGGTTTCTACGGTTCCCTCCCATTGCTAAAAAAAATCCGTCGAATGCGTTGTGCATGTGTGTAAAAACATACACAGTTTAATTTACCGATAACATCGTAATATAAGGACAATGTTTAACCTGTCGTGGTGGGTTGGCATCATCAGGCGGGTTCGGAAACTTTTATTATTTTAGTGTCACGTGAATCATTCTCGTCGCCCGCGCAAACTTTGAAACGAGACAGGCGGAAGAATTTGTCCTCCAAGAATCGTTGAAAAAAAATTCGTCAAGCGTTAAGGTGATGGGTGAGCGTTCGGACTACGAGTCAGCATTGAGGCTGTGAGAGTCAGTGACGATTGCTTCGAGGAGCTGCTGCTGTCTCGAGACAGCCGCATCGATCGCTGCTCCTCTCTGCACCCCCAGCGTGCGCACAGCGCCTGACGATGCCTCGAACATGCGAAGGCGAAACGTCACGAGGAGGTGACGCGGCTGTCCCGAGAGAGCAGCTTTTAGAAGCAATCGTTGTGCGTCGAGTCGTGAAAACCGACATCGGTGTTTAATTTCTGATAATTATAATTTATGATTGCATTTATGAGTGCCTTTCACCCGAGGGTCACAAAGCGCTGCACAGAGCTTCGGAAGAACGGCGCGTCAACAGCAATGACAGAACGGAAAATCATCAACAGCAATGTTTTTGTGGGTTTTATTTATTTATTTACAAATCCGAGCTGTGGAGAGAACGCCATGTCAACAACAACACCAGAACAGTTCAACTGAAAGTCATACAGTTGTGATAAATTTCAGGACATGAAGTCAGCAAAAAATAAAAATAAATTCTTCAACAAAAAAGGAAGGAACAAATGTTCCCGAGCAGGCGCAGGTCGAAATAGAGCCAACATCCTGGCATAGCACCACTGAGCCGCATCAACAGTCCTAGCCGGAGGACTTGAAAGCTTTATGGAACAAGTGAGTCTCGAGACGAGATTTGAAGATGGCCAAGGACTCAGCTGTGATTCAGTGTTCAGGCTGGAAGATAGCACGAACTGTATCTACAAAGCAAAGTGATTCAATAATCGTTTTCTTTATTAATGCGCAAGTGAAGTTTTGCATAGTTGATATTTCAGAGACACGGCACCTTGTGAACGTATTCTCAGTGTCGTGTGCATTCAAAACGTTTGATTCACTACTGGTGCCAACTTCATTCTGTATAGGGCTGCTCGGGGTTCGGAGCCTATCCTGGCACACAAGGTGCGAGGTAGGCATTTACCCACGATGGGACGCCAGTCCATCACCGGGCACTGCGGGCAATTTAGTCTGTAAGCCAATTAACCTATGCAGCAGCGTGTTTTTTGGACTGTGGGAGGAAACCGGAGTGCCCGGAGAAAACCCACGCGGACACGGAGAGAGAACTCGCAAACTCCACACAGAAAGCAGCACCCGAGCCGAGATTCGAACCCGGGACCTTGCTGTGAGGAGGCGACAGCGCTACCCACTGGGCCACCGTGCCGCCCTCTGTATATATATATATATATCTCTAATAAATTATGTCAATAAACATTTTGAAATCAGCACATGGGGTTTTGAGGAATGTCACTCAACGGTTAGTCTTGAGAAGGTGGACAGAACCGCTCAGCTGCGTGGCTCTTTTTAACAGTTGTCCAACGTGGAGGGGTGAGGAAGTTCGAGAACTGATGGCCATGAGTTCAACTCCTTGTTTGGGGGGTTGGGTCACCCAATCATCCCTCCAGGGTCAATAAAATAACGACCATTTTGTGAGGAGTTCACCAACCCTTATCTCTGTGCAGCGCTTTGTGGCTCTCGGGTGAAAATCACTCTAGAAGGGCAATTATTAATATCAGATTGTATCCCTCTTAAAGCTGGGAGGAAAGGCGTTGCGATGGAGAGGAGGGACGCTTGCCACAGCTATTCTGAAAGCGGTTATTGAGAGTGATTCCCTTGATGGAATCCACTCACCCACCCACTCACCCAATCACCTACTTACCAACTCACCTAACCACCAACTCACACACCCACCCACTTACCCAACCACCTATTCACCAACTCACTCACCCGCTCATCCACTCACTCACCCAACCACCTACTTACCAACTCACCTACTTACCCAACAACCTACTCACCAACACACCCACTTACCCAACCACCTACTCACCAACTCACCCACTTACCCAACCACCTACTCACCAACTCACCCACTCACCCACCCACTCACCCAACCATCTCAACAACTCACTCACCCACTCACCC
>JAZEWT010000023.1:1610343-1625000 GCA_036362905.1 Mordacia mordax
AAAGTTTTCGGTCGAGACATAGAGCGAGACCGGGTCCGTGTCCTCGAACAGGAGCTCCGATTGTTCGGTGGAAGAATCCATCGCAAAGCAAACTCATTGTCAGAAACCGCTTAGTTCTGTACAGGGTCGCGGTGAGCCAGAGCCTTCCCGGTAGACACAGCGCGCAAGGCAGGGATATACCTCTGTCTTGCACTGAGGGCAATGTAGTCTGCAAGTCAATTAACCTACGCAGCAGCATGTTTTTTGGACAGTGGGAGGAAGCCGGAGTGCCCGGCGAAAACCCACACGGACACGGGGAGAGAACTCGCAAACTCCACACAGAAAGCAGCGCCCGAGCCGAGATTCGAACCCGGGCGACAGCGCTACCCGCTGGGTCACCGTGCCGCCCTGCAAACTCCAGCGGGAAAATGCCGCGGAGGTCCTGAGACAGCATTTGCCTTTGTTCAGGGGGTGGGCAGAGGAGGAGGAGGCGTGAGGACGAGAGATGGGAATAATGGGGAAAGACCTTGGGGCGATGCGCGTGCGTGTGTGTGTGTCTCTGAGGAGCTCTCCTTTTTTTTGCTTATCTCTGCGTTACTGCCGGTCTCGCCTCTGGGCTCGCACACAGACACACCCACGCACACAAAGAAAAGGCAAAGATCCCCCACGTAGACTGAACAGACTCTAGGGTCAAGTGCCGTTAGCGAGCAGTACCTAAGAAGGTCGACACGGGCACATGAGGAGGTGGATGGGCAGTACCACGCCCGGCCGCCTTTGTCTCCCTAGTGCCGATGTTTGCTACAGACCGCATCCCTACTCTGCCAACTCGCTGTGTTTTCGCCACGCGTCGCTCCTCCGCCGTTGTTGGAGGGCGACTGCCTCCAACTGCCCCGTAGCGTCCTTCACGATCCTCCTCCACAGGGGTCGATCTTGACACCGCTGGTACCAGTCTTCAGTAAGTCACTCAGCTTCAGGTTTTCCTGTGCCACATCAGTCCATCTGTTCTCTAGCCCGTGCCATGCCCATTTAGCCCCCTGTATCCAGACAAACAGCTACTGTTTGGGCATGTGGTGGTTGGGCATGTAGGCTACATGACCCAACCACCGCAGCCTTGACTGCCGGAGGGGCTCACTAATGGGACTCTGTCCAGATCTTTCGAGAATTTGTGAGCTGTTCACACAATCCAACCTGGTTAAACTCAGGATAGATTGTAGGCAGGCCAGCCGGAAAGTTTCAAGACAGCGCAGATATTCCGCCAGGAGGGATCCACGTTTCGCAAGCCTAGAGAAGAGAGGACATGACTGCAGCTGAGAAGACCCGACGCTTCGTCTGGAGCGATAGGCCAGGCAGCTTCCACGCAGCATTACGTAGCCGATGAAACGATAATGCAGCCCGACTGATTCGGAGCGAGACCTCTGCTGTCAAACTGGAACTGGCCATAAGCTCAATGCCCAGGTATTGAAACTTCTCCACTGTCTCCATAACTGCCCCATCACTCATGGAGAGCTGAGGAGGTGAAGTGTTCGGTGGCACCAAATACCCAGACAGGTGCTTGGTTTTGGTTGGACTGATGGTGAGACCCCACCTCTTTTGTGGCGTTCTCCATGTTCAACAGCAGAGCCCCCCAACTCCTCCGCAGAATGAGCAGCAATCACCAAATCATCGGCATAGTTGGTTGGCCAATAGGGAGCCATCCCTTGACCGCACCCGGGCATCAATCAGCCTCCCATTGTACCTGTACCAGATGGAAATTCCACTGGAACATCCATGGAGAGCCTCTCAAACTACGTGGTCAAAAAAGATGTTGAATAATATAGGAGCCATGGGGCATCCCTGTCGCACCCCAAGGGGAACAGGTAATGGCTCTGACTCCGACCCTGTAGCTTTACCCGAGCTTGTCCACCCTCATTAATATCCTTAATGATGGTTAGCAGGGTGTCCGGGATCCCGAAAGCATGAAGAACAATCCACAGCCCTGGCCTACTGATGGTATCGTAGGCTTTGACCAGGTCAATTAAGCAGAGATGCAGGTTCTGTTGTAATTCCCTACATCTCTGCTCTAGCAACCGGACAAAGAACATGGCATCTGTGCAAGACCGCCCCGGCCTGACACCACAGTGGGGTTTGCAAGCCTCTCCTCAGTGTGCCTGGCGAGGCGATGTTGAATGATCCAGACACACAGACACACACACAGACATGTGTCCGCAGCTACACACGCTTCGTCAGCTGGCAGACAAAGACGTCGTGTGCCCTGCGGTCCTTCACAGGCGCTGCTCGCTGATGGGCACTTGACCCCACAGTCTGTGAAAGCTACATGGGGGATCTCTGTTGTGCGCGCACACACGCGTGTGTGGTTCTTTGAAGTCCCATCTCAACTGGGTGACATGATTTTCACATTAGGGGGGAGGTGTACATTCCTGGGATTTAAATTAGGGAATGTTAGCTCTCAGTAGCACTCACTCCTTCCAGGAGGGAAGAGCCCGGGTTCGATTCCCGGCTCGAGTGCCACCGACTGTGTGGAGTTTGCGTCTCTCTCTCTCTCTCCCCCCCGTGCCCACGTGGGTGTTTGCTGGGTACTCCGGTTTCCTCCCGTAGTCTCAAGATATACCGCTAGCAGTTCGGAAACTCACCCACTCGCCCACGCCCTCATCCACCCATCCACTCCATCACCCACCAACTCACTCACCCACCCATGCACTCACCCAATCACTGGGTACCCCAATTTCCTACCACAGCCTAAAGGCACGCTGCTGCTGCTTACATTAATTGCCTTGCTGACTCACCCCTGGTGCCCTGCGATGGACTGGCCTCCGATCCTGGGTACAGCCCTGCCTCGTGTCTTGTGTCTGCCAAGATAGACAAGCACAGGGCATATCGGGACAGACATGCGTTTTCGCTTGGTACTCTGCTTTCCTCCTCATCGATAAAAAAAAACAGGCTGCACTCTTTGGTCTATGACATTTAAATATTAGAGAAGTGTTTTTCAACCACTGTACAAAAGCAGTGAACATGAACGTAAAACAAATTTATTGTTTCTTCATCAACGTGCTCGGCGGTTCGATTCCTGCCTCAGACGCCTTTCTGCATGGAATTTGCGTTCTGTGTCCACCTGTTCTGCGTGCGTTTCCTCCCACAACGAGTGTGGAGTTTGTGTTTTTTCTCTCGCTCTCTCTCCCCCTGTTCTGCATGGGTTTTCTCCGGGTACTCCGGTTTCCTCCCACAACGAGTGTGGAGTTTGTGTTTTTTCTCGCGCTCTTTCTCCCCCTGTTCTGCGTGGGTTTTCTCCGGGTACTCCGGTTTCCTCCCACAACGAGTGTGGAGTTTGTGTTTTTTCTCTCGCTCTCTCTCCCCCTGTTCTGTGTGGATTTTCTCCGGGTACTCCGGTTTCCTCCCACAACTAGTGTGGAGTTTGTGTTCTCTCTCACCTGTTCTGCGTGGGTTTCCTCCGGGTTCTCCGGTTTCCTCCCACAACTAGTGTGGAGTTTGTGTGTTCTCTCTCTTTCACTCCCCCTGTTTTGCGTGGGTTTCCTCCGGCTTCTCCGGTTTCTTCTCTCAACGAGTGTGGAGTTTGTGTGCTCTCTCTCTCTTCCCCTGTTCTGCGTTGGTTTTCTCCGGGTACTCCGGTTTCCTCCCGCAACAAGTGAGGCGTTTGTGTGTGTACACAGTAAATGTTGGCACCGGCCTACCACGTGGCAACCTTTCCCACCAGTAAATTGTAGGGCACCAGGAGGGGGGCAATTTACTCAACGCGACAATTAACGTGGGCAACGGCGTGTGTCTTTAGATAGTGGAATCCCTCAGTCCTACGCCACCGCGCCGCCCTGTACTGTAACATGACGATGTTAAGTATAAAGTTACGTGCAGGTAACCACGCAAGCTTGTGTAGGCGCTCGGTTTTGCTCCCCACACCAACCCCCAAACCACCTCCCCCTTCACAAAAAATACATTATATTCACGGCCAAATTTCCCAATTTGACGGCAGCCCCTTGCAAACTGGCCCGGCGGTGAGTAACGGTGAGTGGCGGTGAGAGTGGCGGTGAGTAACGGTGAGTGGCAGTGAGAGTGGCGGTGAGTACCGGTGAGTGGCGGTGAGTACCAGTGAGTAGCGGTGAGTGGTGGTGAGAGTGAAGGTGAGTGGCGGTGAGAGTGGCGGTGAGTAATGGTGAGTAATGGTGAGTGGCGGTGAGTGGCGGCGAGCAGCGCTACTGCCCCACAGCGAGAAGGACCCGGGTTCGATTCCCGGTTCCGGTGCCGCCGCCCATCTGTATGGAGTTTGTGTGTCTCCGCGTGTGGTTTTTGCGCCGGGTACTCTGCTTTCCTCACACAGTCCAAAGACGTTGCGCAGCTGCAGCTGCTGCCGCTGCCCAGGTCAGTTGTCCTGTCGAATCTCCCCCGGTGCCCTGCGATGCCGTAACTTGCTGGCAACTTCCTCGCTGGACAACTGTAAAAAAGAGCCGCACGGCTCAACGGTACCTTCCAGATTAAATACCGAGTGAACGGAAACTCGCCTTGTTGTTTCACGAGGCTCACCTTGGTAAAAAGCAGAGCACAGGTATAGCTGTGCGGCTGTACGACACGGACGCTTAAACTATTCCGTTGTCTTCCATGATTTATAAACGCAGTGTTCAGTGCGTTTCGAAAGGTGTTGTTTCGAAAACGAAACGACTCGGAGGTGGAATGGAAGCCGCAGAGAATCGGGAGTGGGAAGAAGGTGGCAGCGCCATCAGCCGGCGCCAGCATTTGACAGTGGGCCGTGTTTGTGCAGTGAGCCAGGCACTCATTTGGGGCTGAGTCGACCTAGGGGAGGCCCAGGGCCGGTTAATAGACGCGTCACTGGTCTTGGCTGTACTATATATATGGCTGTCTGTCAGCCAAGAGGTCTGTGTGTGTCAGTGGGTCTCAGTGGAAGCCAGTGGGTCTCTGTGTTAGCTAGTGGGTCTCAGTGTAAGCCAGTGGGTCTCAGTGTAAGTCTATGGGGCCTATGCATCTTCATCATTATCATTACCTGTTTAAACCTATACACGTTGGAGCCTATCCCGGCAGAGAGAGGCGGCAAGGTGAGGTTATACCCAGGATGTGACGCCAGTACATCGCAGGGCACTGGGGGCAGTTTACTTAGGACAATTAACCTAACCAGCAGGCGTGTCTTTGGACGGTGGGAGGAAACTGGAATACCCAGCAAAAACCCACGCGGGCACGGGGGGAGAGAGAGAGAGAGAACTCACAAACTGCATCTCCCGGTGCGTAGTGATTGGCGCATTTTGCTGCGAACCCCGTTGACCCGAGTTCGAATCCCACTCATGGCCACCAACACCAGCGATGATTTTCTGAACCGGTCCCGGGCCTCCTCTAGGTCGACTCGGCCTCAAATAACTACCAGCTGCGGTGTGCAGTAACCGTTGCCATTGGGTAGGCAATGCCAGCGCCGCGGCCGGGCGCGGTGCTGACCACCCACCTCCTCGTGTGCCGTGCCAGCGTAGCTGCTGCTCGCTAACAACAATTGACCCTACAGTCTGTTAAGGCTACCCGGGGGATCTTTGCTTTTGAGTTAGCGTCTGCCTGTCTGTGCATACTCGCATGCATCTGCACGTGAGCCGGTCTGTCTGCGTGGCAGATTGGTGGCGCTCCGTTGATCCGCGAGTCTCTTCTCAGCGCAGCATCATCGTCGTCGTCGTTACAGCGTGCGTTGCGGCTGCAGGCGGTCTCCGTTGGCGATCTGCTCCCCCGCCTGTTGCCCGGAGTCGCTGCTGTGGAGGCTGTCCGGTTTCTCATTAAAAGGGCGAGCGTATGAAGTGCGCACCCCCTGCGTGGCGCGCGTTTAAATCGCGTTGAGCGCCGACGAAATAAAATAAAACAAACGCGCGCGAATTTTATCGTCGGCGGCGTGGCCGAGCGATGGAGCTTTTCATCACTGGTTGTCGAGGAGGCTCTCTCGGTGTGAGTCTGTGGGTCTCGGTGTGAGTTTGCGTAGCTCTGAGTGAGTCTGTGGGTCTCTATGTGAGTCTATGAGTCTCTGTGTGAGTCTGTGGGTCAATGTGAATCTGCGGGTCCCTGCGGGAGGAGTTTGTGGGTCCCTGCGGGAGGAGTCTGTGGGTCTCCATGTGAGTCTGTGTCTCTGTGTGAGTCTATGGGTCTGTGAGTCTGTGGGTCCCTGCGTGAGGAGTCTGTGGGTCTCTGTGAGTCTATGGGTCTATGTGAGTCTGGGGTCCCTGCGTGAGGAGTCTGCGGGTCCCTGCGTGAGGAGTCTGCGGGTCCCTGCGTGAGTCCACGAGTCTCTCCATCAGTCTGCGAGTCCACGCGCAAGTCTTCACGTCTCAGTAAAGCATCGCTGGCCGAGTTGAGACCATTCGCTCGATAACCTTTAGAACCCACAGTGGTCACTGCAGTCGACTGGAACAACAGGCTTTCCGATCCCAGTCTGTTGGAGGCTTTTGACCTTTCACCTACCCAGTCACCTAAGCGGTTTGTTTCAGACCTCGCCCCTCTTTAAGGGACTTCTGAAAATGCGGCGAGATTTTTTGTTGCCGGTTTTAATCGGCAATGAGAAATGCGCGGCTCTCAGCCGGTAACTTGCTCCGGCCGGGCGGAACGCTGACGTACGGTGGGTTTCACCGCATCCTCACAGCGAGGAAGGCCCCGGGTTCGATTCTCAGCTAGGGTGCCGCCGCTTGTCTCTGTGTGGAGTTCGCGTCTCTCTCTCTCTCTCGCTCCGTGTCCGCGTGGATTTCTGCCGGATACTCCGGTCTCCTTCCAGAATCCAGAGACGCGCGCTGCCTCGGTTAACTGTCCCACTGATTGTTTTTTTCTCCCGGTGCCCTGGGATGTTGTAAATTGCTCACTCCCTCCCCGCTGGACAACTGTTAAAAAGAGCTGTGTAGCTCAACAGTTCCTTCCAGCCTGAATATAAGCTGGCAGACAAATGCTCGGTTGAAGTAAAACATTTCATTCACGATTTATAGCTGCGCAGCTTGACCACACGGCGTTGGAAGAGAGAGAGAACGGCTCAGAGGCGGGGAGGGGGAAGGCTCTCCGTGCGAGTCCGCGGCTCTCCGTGCGAGTCCGCGGCTCTCCGTGCGAGTCCGCGGCTCTCCGTGCGAGTCCGCGGCCCCTCCGTGCGAGTCCGCGGCTCTCCGTGCGAGTCTTGAGGCTCCTCCGTGCGAGTCTTGAGGCCCCAGGCCATCTCGTCCGCAGGCCGAAGACCCTGGACGCCCGCCCCACAGCCATCGCCGCGTCTCCTTGCCGACGACTCGAGATCGTCGCCGCGATCTTATTTATTCCCCGCGCCCGCTTGCACATCCCGTGACCCCTGACTTCCCCGCGGCTTCCCGCGTACAGTACGGTTCCGTCCTCTAAGTCGCGGCCCCCGTCTCGTCGTGAAATCTGCCCCTTGTTTTTCGGAGAGAACCTCGGCCGGAAGGAAAGAGGAGGGGTCGGGGTCGGGGAAGAGAGAGGTGGGGGGAGAGGGCTGATGAGCCCGTCGTTTTAACCTCATCGTGAGACGAGGGTCGCGATTACTTTGCGACGATGCCTTGGAAAATTATCCACGTTCCCACTGCTCGCCGTCTCCTCCCTCTGTCTCTCGCTTGTCCTCTCACCCTGTCTCTCGTCTATCCACTATCCTCTATGTCTCTCTGCTTCTCTTTCTGTCTCTGTCTCTCTGCCTCCTCCCGTCCATCTCCACGCGTCCCTCTCATCTCCTTTCCCCTCCGTCTCCTCTCCCTGTCTTCTTTCTCCCTGTCTATCCCATGGGTATACGGGCTAACCCCAAATATTTACTGCTGTGAGAAAATCAGCTTGCTCTTAACTGCTAATTTAAATACGCAAAGCGTGTACAACAGACTACATATTCGTTGGTGTTTGCGCGTTCTGTGCATTGCGATTAATAGTTTAACAAGGAACAAAAAAAAATGTATTTTCTCAGCATGCTAAAACAATGAGGCGAGCCCGTACGTCTGTGAGACCCGGCGTTCGACTCTGTCCCGCTCTCGCTGGGCAAGGGCGATCACGGTCGCCTCCGCTTCACATTTTTATTCTGTGTCTTTTTCACGGGTTGCACCGTCGGGGTTTGCTCATAGAGTGGGTGGGCGGGCGAGTGGGCGGGCGCTTACATAGGCAAGTAGGTAGGTAAGTGGTTAGGTGAGCGGTTATTACTCATCTCATCTCATTGTCAGAAACCGCTTTGTCCTGTACAGGGTCGCGGAGAGCCGGAGCCTATCCTGGCAGACACAGGGTGCAAGGCAGGGATATACCCACGATGGGACGCCAGTCCATCGCTGTGCACTGCGGGAAATTTAGTCTGCGAGCCAATTAACCTATGCAGCAGCGTGTTTTTTGGACTGTGGGAGGAAACCGGAGTGCCCGGCGAAAACCCACGCGGACACGGGGAGAGAACTCGCAAACTCCACACAGAGAAGCAGCGCCCGAGCCGAGATTCGAACCTGGGACCTTCTTGCTGTGAGGTGAAAGCACTACCCACTGAGCCACCGTGCTGCCCGTGGTTGTTATTATTAATTATTATTATCAGACGCCCCTTATCCAGGGCGATCTATATCATTATAGAGGTGAAGTGGGGAAACCACAGAGAGGTGAGGGGAAGGCACCCGTGCAGTCAGCCGGCACCAACATTTACCGGACGCCACGTTACATTTTCACGTTGTCGGCCAAGTCATGAACGAGTGTGTTTTTTTTTACGTGGGAGGAAACCAGAGAATCTGGAGGAAGCCCACACAGAACAGGGGGAGATAGAGAGAGAACACGCACACTGCACAGAAAGGCGCCCTAGGCAAGAATCGAACCTCCTCGTGCGCTACTTTCTTTCTGTGAGGCGGCGCGGATTTTACCGCTGCACCACCCTGCCGTGGTAGGTGATTGTAAGGGGAATGTGGATCACAAGCTGTAAATAATTGTATAATATTGTACATTGTTTTGTTTGCCAATGACGGAAACAATTTGCTGTGGAGAAGTCAGAATATCGGACTTCCAGAAGTTAAAGTTTCTCCTCGTCTCTCTCTCCTCCCTTTTCGCTGTCTCTCCCCTGTGCTCCCCCCTCTCACTACCGCCCCACACACACACATCCGCGTGCCTATCTTGTTTTTTTCGTCTTTCCTCGGGCCTGATATTTTGGAGTGAAATGTCGTCAGGACAGGAAAAAATAACGCAGAGCCAAGTTTCCGCCTCCCTGCCTGCCTGCGACATTACGGGGGGAGTAGGGGGGTCACAGCGCACGGGAGAGTCTTGGCGGATAATGCACCCGCCCTGTTATCCGCTCATCGACAAAACAACGTTAACGTTTTGTAATTTCGTTGAAAGTATTTTCTTGACACTGCCGTTGTCCGCCGTCACGTCCTGGGTTTTCCTCCGCCTTGTGTCCACTGTCGGCCAGGATAGGCTCCTCCCCCCCGCGACTGTGTACAGGTTTACGTGGGAATCGATAATGAAATGATAATGAATGAATGCATGAATTGGTAATGAATGAATTTGTTCTTTTGCGTTGCATTGGTCGTACACCCACCCACCGTATTTTTGCCGTTCGAACGTTTGTTGTGTTGCGAGAATCCAGCTTCCAGAGCTTGCAAACTCACTGGGTATTTCCTACTGTAATAATAAATATCTCTTTAGTGTTGGAGCTAGGAGCCAGTGTTAGAGATTGGAGCCAGTGTTAGAGATAGCAGACAGTGTCAGAGATAGGAGCCAGCGTTGGAGACAGGAGCCAGTGTGAGAGACAGCAGCCAGTGTGAAAGATAGCAGCCAGTGTTAGACGTATTAGACAGTGTTAAAGATAGGAAACAGTGTTAGAGATAGGAAACAGCTAAGAGACAGGAGCCTGTGTGAGAGACAGCAGCCAGTGTTAGAGATAGGAGACAGTGTTAGAGGAGGTTAACCGACCACCTCGGGCAGGACTCTCCTCTGCATGGAGCACACCTCTTATAAAAATGCCGGGGAGTTGGCCACTTTCCTGGGGCGCTGGGGCAGCGCTGTGTGCACAGACACTCAGGGGATCCTCTGTTTCACGCTTTAATTTAGTTTTCTTTTCTGCGGGTCTTGCCGCCGCTCTCTAAGATCCCATCTTTGTCTCTCACATCTGTAATTTGAATGCGTGCGCATCATAAATTGTGTTGCAGGGCATGTGGGTCACGGTTTGCGTAAAGGGTTGTACATATTGTGCATTATATTCCTTGCATATTTTGCTTTGCAAAACTTGCTCTGACGAGCAATTAAATCAGATTTAAAAGTCAAAAGTCTCTGAGGCATGGACGTTACCACTGCACCGACAGCCCCCCCTTCCCCCAGTTTAATCCCAGTCCGTGGCAGAAACCCTGGACTCGAACCCATTTTTTCGTCATCCCTGGCTCGGCTCCCCACATTGGACACGGTCGCCGTCACGAACCTTCCTCTTACCCCCCGGTGCAGAGCAACGGAGAGCGCGCGCGCGCGCACGCGCACTCACGCACTAATGTCACGCGCGTCACATCGTCGTGCTTTGCGAAGCTGACATCATCGTGCCATTGCTAAACAGTGGCACTCACGCCAAGTGTTTTGACATTGGCTCACGTTCTGCCAACGAGTGAGAGCGCGGGCAGTAGAACCCGCTTTCACGCACTTCTGCCCAAGAAACTCCGGAAGCAACGGACGCTGCCTCTAACACTGGCTCCTATCTCTAACAGGGGCTCCAATCTTTTAACACTGGCTTCTGTCTCTAACACTGATTCCTATCTCTAATACTGTCTCCTATCTCTAACACTGTCTCCTATTAACACTATGGGTACTTTTTTGCCAGTATACATATATAAGATTACAACAGGTTTTACCATATCTGGCGATTATGCAGGTGTTAAGATCTTAATACCTGTATAATTGCCAGGCAATTATGCAGGTGTGAAGATCCCAAACACCAAAATAGACACATTTTGCAATGCGTCCAGTTTGCAAAAGCCACACATACTAGTGGCAAAGTATGCAAACAGGTAGCTTTGATAACCTATGCATTGTCCTTCAACTGACCGACCTTCACCTGGCAGTGGCTTCCTTTTGAGCATATTTGCCGGTGTCACCCGTTGCCAAAAGGCAGTCAGCTCAGGACAACGCAGTATCAATGCCTTATAGCTTAGGTGGAGCTGTTAACGCTATGGGTACTTTTTGCCAGTATACAGGTGTTAACATCTTAACACCTGCATAATCGCCAGATACGGTAAAACCTGTTGTAATCTTACACTGGCTCCTATCTCTAACACTGGCTCCTATCTCTAACACTGTCTCCTATCTCTAACACTGGCCCCTATCTCTAACACTGTCTCCTATCTATATCGTTGGATTATAGCTCTAACACTGGCTCCTATCTCTAACACAAGCTGTGAGCTACCTACTAGACAACTATCTGCATTGGAAATAACGTAAATAATTGCTTTGTGTCAGTGTTTTTATTGTTGCTATTGGATGCACGTATTGCTCCGTATAACGGCGTTAATTATATACAGGTTGTTCTAAGATACGGTCATTACTCTGTTGTTGTTGACGGGCCGTTCTCTCCAAAGCTCTGTGCAGTACGTTGTGAGCCTCGGGTGAAATTAACTCTAGCAATTTTCATCTCATCTCATTGTCAGAAACCGCTTAGTCCTGTACAGGGTCGCGTTGAGCCGGAACCTATCCCGGCTGACACAGCGCAAGGCAGGGATATACCCGCGATGGGACGCTAGTCCATCACCGGGCACTGCGGGCAATTTAGTCTGCAAGCCAATTAACCTATGCAGCAGCGTGTTTTTTGGACTTTGGGAGGAAACCGGAGTGCCCGGCGAAACGCCACGCGGACACGGGGAGAGAACTCGCGAACTCCACACAGAAAGCAGCACCCGAGCCGAGATTCGAACCCGGGACCTTTTTGCTGTGAGGAGGCGACAACGCTACTTGCTGGGCCACTGTGCCGCCCCTCTAGCAATTCAAATGTTATTATTATCCACGTTCTGCTGTGTTATTTGTCACTTATCGTAGCCATGACCAGGAATCGAACTCGGGGACATCAGGGTTCGTAGTGCCGCCGTTCCACCCCGACGAAAGCGTCCGTCGTTGCCCAATGCGCTGTGGATGGCGCTTGCGTCACGGCTGTGCAATTTCGGGTGAAGTATGGTCGCGGAATGAGCTCACCGGTTAGCTCATCGCACCGGCTCACGCTGTTGTCATTGTCGTCATCGTCGTCGTTATCGGCCCCTGGTTAATCCTGTAGAGGGTCGCCGGGTGCCGGAGCCTATTCTGGCAGACACAGGTGGCAAGGTAGGGCTGTATCCGGGATGGGACGCGAGTACATTTCAGGGAACGGGGGGAGATTTTAGATTCACCTCTGCAGTAGTAGTAGCAGTCAGTGTGTGTTTGGAATGTGGGAGGAAAGTGACGTGGGTGGGTGGGTGAGTGAGTGGGTGGGTGGGTGGGTGAGTGGGTGGGTCAGAGGGCTGGTGGGTGGGCGAGAAGGCGAGAGGACAGGTGAGTGAGTGGCTGGGTGAGTAACAGTGAGAGAGGGTGAGTGGGTGGGTGAGTGGGTGGGTAAATGGCTGGGTGAGTTACAGTGTGAGATGGTGAGTGGGCGGGTTTATGAGTGGGTGAGTGAGTGGGTGAGTTACAGTGTGAGAGGGTTAGTGGGTGAGTGAGTGATTGGCTTAGTTAATGGGTTGATAGTTGGATACGTGTGTGCTTGGAAGGGAGGGTGTGGGGAGCGCGGTGGCACAGCGGTTAGCACCATGAGCTACAAACCCGGCGACCTGCGTTGGAATCCCGCTCACGGCCACCACCAGTGACGATTTTCTGAACCTGTCCTGAGCCTCCCCTAGGTCGACTCAGTCTGAAATGAGCACCTAGTGCCGGTGTGTAGTAAACATCCTCACTAGGGAGACAGGTGGCCGGGCGTGGTGCTGGTCACCCACCCCCTCGTGTGCCGTGTCGACCTTCATAGGTGCTCGCTAAGAGCACTTGGCCCTACAGTCTGTCAAGGCTACACGGGTGAGCTTTGTCTTTGGGAGGGAGGGTGAGTCGGCGAGTGTGAGTGAGTGCACATCAGCTAAACCTCAGTTGGCACATACGTGAGCACAGGTGGTGCATCTGGCAGTCGTCGCAGTGAGCCCATGGCATCTGGATCTGTCCCGTGACCTGTCAGCCTCAAGGTGCACTTGGCCTGGCACAGGCACCTTGGGGGTGTCCCGGGTGCTTAATGGCGAACGGCGGTTGTTGTTGATTGGGCTGATGAGTGGCAGCAGCGTATCTTTGGACTGTGGGAGGAAACTGGAGAACCTAGAAGGTGTGTGTGGGTGAGTGGCAGGGTGAGTATGTGGGCGTGGGTGCTTGTGCTAGTGGGGATGGGTGTGCAGCAGCATGTCTTTGGACTGTGGAAGGAAACTGGAGTCCCAACGGGAGGGGAGAGAGATAGACAGCCAGCACACAATCTCTGCACAGACAGACGCCTGAGTTTGAAATCGAACTCCCGATATCATGGCACTGATTTCAACGCATACTTTGCTTTGGCCCTACGAGTATCGGATACTGGCTTTGGACCTTAATATTCTCATTGGTAGCCTTAGTCTGGCTTTGTGAGCCTTGGATAAGAGCAGTGTGTATATAATGAAGAAAGTGTTTGGGTGTGCGTGTGAGACTTGGCGACCCGAGTTCGAATCCTGGTCACGGCCAACTCCAGTGACGATTGTCTGAACCGGTCCCAGGCCTCTTTTAGATTGACTCAGCCTTAAATGAGTATCTGGTGTGGTGTGTAGTGAACATTGCCACTAGGGAGACAAAAGCGGTCGGGCGTGCTGCTGATCACCCACCCCCTCGTGTGCCATGTCGACCTTCATAGGTGCTCGCTAATGGCACTTGACCCTACGGTCTGTTAAGGCTACATGGAGGATCTTTGTCTTTGTGTGTCCTCACTGAGGGTACCAGGTTCCAATCCTTCATAATAATAATATTTGCATTTCTAGACTGCTTTTCACCCGAGGGTCACAAAGCGCTGCTCAGAGCTGTGAAGAGAACGGCATGTCAACAACAACATTAGAACAGTTAAATTGAAAGTCAAATAAGGGCTATAATTTAGAGAAGGACGTAAATTAATTGTTCAACAAACGAAGGAAGGAATGAATGTTCCTGAGCAGGTGCAGATCAACAGCGAGCCATCATCCCAGCACGACAACAGTGAGCCGCATCAGCAGTCCTAGCCAGAGGACTTGAAAGCCGGAACAAGTGAGTCTTGAGACGAGATTTAAGATGATTCCCAGGTACTCAGCTGATCGAATCTCCAATGGAAGTGCATTCCAGAGTCTGGGAGTGAGAAGGCTCTGTCACCCATCGAATGGAGGTGTGATCTAGGCACACGCAGCGAGCAGCCCGTATTGGAGAATCGGAGTTGTCGTGTTGAGGAGGGAGCCTGAAGTAGGTCACGGATGTTTGTCGGAGCTGCGCCAGTGAAAGCCTTGTAGGTGAGAAGGAGGATCTTGAATTAAATCCTGTATTTAACCGGTAACCAGTGGAGAGACACCAGTACTGGGGATATGGGATTGTGGATGGGTGTGCGAGTGAGGACTCTAACAGCCGCATTCTGGACACGTTGGAGACCATTGATCAGGTGAACAGGGGTGCCAGGGAGCAGTGCATTGCAGTAATCGATTCGTGAGAAGATGAAGATGTGTAATAGTTTCTCAGCATCG
>JAZEWT010000023.1:1751871-1764666 GCA_036362905.1 Mordacia mordax
GGGGTGGGGGGTGAGGTGGGGGGGTGGGGGGGGGCCATCTCGGCCACACGGGGCTGATCGGAGACGCAACTATCCCGGCGAGGCACTATCCCGGAGATCCTCGATGTGTCTCTGTGTGTCTCTCTGTGTGTCTCTCTGTGTGTCTCTGTGTGTGTCTCTGTGTGTGTGTCTCTGTGTGTGTGTCTCTGTGTCTCTGTGCGTCTCTGTGTCTGTGTGTGTCTGTGTGTCTCTGTGTGTGTCTGTGTGTCTCTGTGTGTGCCTGTGTGTGTCTCTGTGTGTGTCTGTGTGTCTCTGTGTGTGTCTGTGTCTCACTGTGTGTCTCTATGTGTCTGTGTGTTTCTGTGTGTTTCTGTGTCTCTGTGTGTGTCTGTATGTGTATCTGTGTATGTGTCTGTCTGTGTGTGTCTCTGTGTATCTATGTGTCAGTGTGTGTCTGTGTGTGTGTCTGTGTGTGTGTCTGTGTGTGTCTGTGTGTGTGTGTCTGTGTGTCTGTGTGTGTGTCTGTGTATCTACGTGTGTCTCTTTGTATGTGTGTCTCTTGTGTGTATATGTCTTTGTTTGTGTCACTGTGTGTGTCACTGTGTTTGTGTCACTGTGTGTGTGTCACTGTGTTTGTGTCTTTGTGTCACAGGCGCGTGTGTAGATGAGGGAGCCTACACAACTCTGAACATGAACAAGAGAGGGGAAGGTGAGGGCGGGGAGTGGGAGAGGGGGCTCACCCACCGCTCACCACTTCGCTCACAACTCCGCTCACCGCTCCACTCACCGCTCCGCTCACCGCACCACTCACTGCTCCGCTCACCGCTCCACCCACCACCCCACTCACCCACCGCTCACCGCTCCGCTCACCTTTCCGCTCACCACTCCGCTCATCCACCGCTCACCACTACGCTCACCGCTCCACTCACCACTCCGCTCACCACTCCACTCACCCACCGCTCACCACTCCGCTCACCGTTCCACTCACCACTCCGCTCATCCACCGCTCACCACTTCGCTCACAACTCCGCTCACCGCTCCACTCACCGCTCCGTTCACCGCACCACTCACTGCTCCGCTCATCGCTCCACCCACCACCCCACTCACCCACCGCTCACCACTCCACTCACCACTCCGCTCACCACTCCACTCACCACTCCGTTCACCCACCTCCCTCACCGCCTCGCTGGCCTTGCCCACTTACTCGCTCACTGTCTCACTCACCGCCTCGCTCACCGCCTCGCTCACCACCTCGCTCACCACATGGCGCACCTCCGTACTGGCCTCGGCTCACCACCTCGCTCACCTCCTCGCTCAACATCTCGCTCATCTTCCTCGCTCACCTACTCGCTCACCACCTCGCTCACCACCTCGCTCACCTCCACGCGGTTCTGCTATCTCCCCGCACACGCCGCCCCACTGATGCTGATGATGATGTTGCTGACGATGCTTGTGATGCTGATGATGCTGCTGCTGACGATGCTTGTGATGCTGATGATGATGAAGCCGATGCTGGTGATGATGACCATAACATACGAGGCTACTATTGCAGTAGCAATTGTAGCCTCGTAAGTGAGATGGTGAGTGAGTGAGATGGTGAGATGGTGAGTGAGATGTGAGTGAGTGAGATGGTGGGCAGGTGAGTGAGATTATGAGACCGTGAGATAGGGAGATGGTGGGTTGGTGAGTGAGATGGTGAAATAGTGAGGTGGTGAGTTGAGTGAGACGTAAGTGAGATGGTGAGTTGGTGAGTGAGATGGTCAGTGAGTGAGATGGTGAGATGGTGAGTGAGATGGTGGGTTGGTGAGTGAGATTATGAGATAGTGAGATGGTGGGTTGGTGAGTGAGATGGTGAAATAGTGAGGTGGTGAGTTGTTGAGTGAGATGGTGGGCTGGTGAGTGAGATTATGAGATAGTGAGATGGTGAGATGGTGGGTTGGTGAGATGGTGAAATATTGAGGTGGTGAGTTGTTGAGTGAGATAAAAGTGAGATGTGAGTAAGTGAGATGGTGGGTTGGTGAGTGAGATGGTGAGTGAGATGGTGAGTTGGTGAGTGAGATGGTGAGATGGTGAGTGAGATGGTGGGTTGGTGAGTGAGATGGTGAGTGAGATGGTGAAATAGTGAGGTGGTGAGTTGTTGAGTGAGATGTAAGTGAGATGGTGAGTGAGTGAGATGGTGAGTTGGTGAGTGAGATGGTGAGATAGTGAGATGGTGGGTTGGTGAACGAGATGTGAGTAAGTGAGATGGTGAGTTGGTGAGTGAGATGGTGCGTGAGTGAGATGGTGGATGGGTGAGTGAGATGGTGGGGGGGTAAGTGAGATGGTCAATGAGTAAGATGGTGGGCGAGATGGTGAGATGGTGAGTGAGTGAGATGGTGAATGAGATGGTGAGATGGTGAGTGAGATGGTGAGTGAGTTGAAGTCTCACTTTGTCAGTCATCTGCAGGGCTCACCAAGCAGACATTTAAATCGGTATACAAGCGACTGTCAATGTACACGTGTGTGTGTCTGTCTGTCTGTGCCATCTTTTCAGATACCTATGACACAATTGGACATTGAAGAAGGATTCTCGCTCACCACGTCGCTCACCGCTCACCTCACCGCTCACCACATCGCTCAGCTCACCGCTCGCCACATGGCTCACCACATCGCTCACCCCCCCACTCACCACGTCGATCACCACATTGATTACCAGATTGCTCACCTCCTCACTCACCAAATTGCTCACCTCCTCACCTCGTCACCACATCGCTCACCACATTGCTCACCTCCACACTCACGATATCGCTCACCACATCGCTCACCCCTCCACTCACCGCATCACTCACCGCTCTCAAGCACCCAGTTGCCCATTCAAATTGCTAGCAACCCGTTGCCCGCGCAAGTTGCTAGCAACTGATTGCCCGCACAGGTTGCTTGCAACCGCTTGCCTGCAGAGGTTACTAGCAACGGGTTGCCCGCAACAAATTTCTAGCAACCGGTTGCCCGCGCAAGTTGCTAGCAACCGGTTTCCAACTCAAGTCGCCAGCAACCAGTTGTCCACTCAAGTCGCTCGCAACCGGTTGTCCACTCAAGTTGCTAGAAACGGTTGCCCGCGTAAGTTGCTAACAACCGGTGTCCCGCTGAAGTTGCTATCAACGGTTGCCCACTCAAGTTGCTAGCAACGGTTGCCCACTCAAGTTGCTAGCAACCGGTTGTCCACTCAAGTTGCTAGCAACCGGTTACCCACTCAAGTTGCTAGCTAGCAACCGGAGACAGAACCTTGTCCGGAATTAAACTCTCATAGAGGAGGTTCTGTGACACTGACGACCTGCGTCATAACGATGGGGAATACTTGATGTGGTGAGTCAGGGACCCATAGTTTAACTCGTAGTTTAACCTCCTGTGTTCGCAAATAGCAATTGGCACTTCTAGAGCGCCTCTCACCCGAGGATCACAAAGCACTGCACAGAGATGCGGCGAGAACGGCCGCGTCAGCAACAACGACGACATAAGAATGGCAAATCAAACACGGTGACCTTTACGCTATGGGTACTTTTTGCCAGTGTACATATGTAATAAGTAGAACAGGTTTTTACCATTTCTGGCAATTATACACGTGTTAAGATCTTAAAACACCAAAATAGACACATTTCACAATGTGTCTAGTTTGCAAAAGCCACACATACTTGTCTGGTGTAGGCCAATTAGTTTGAAGGACAATGTATTTGTTATCAAAGCTTCCTGTTTGCATATTTTGCCACAAGTATGCGTGGCTTTTGCAAACTAGACACATTGTGAAATGTGTCTATTTTGGTGTTTTAAGATCTTAACACGTGCATAATTGCCAGAAATGGTAAAAACCTGTTCTACTTATTACATACGGTGACCTTTTTTTAAAAATACTGATGATTGCTTCGAAAATCTGCTCTCTCGGGACAACCGCGTCGATCGCTTCCTCTCTCCACCTCGCATCCTCAGGCACCTGAGGATGCCTCGAACGTGTGAGGGCGAAACGTCGCGAGGTGGAGAGAGGGGGAGCGATCGACGCGGCTGTCGTTCCCGTTCCCTCTTTCCCCCCATGTGGGTTTTCACTGGGTACTCCGGTTTCCACCCACCGTCCAAAGACACGCTGCCGCATTAGGTTAATTGGCCCTGCTGAGCAAATTGCTCCCCACCGCCCCCCCCCTCCAAAAAAAAAGTGTGCACTGCGATGTATTGGCGTCACACCCTGGGTATCCTCCCGCCTTGCGCCCTGTATCTGCCGGGATAGGCTCCGGCCCTCCCCGCGACCCAGCACGGAATTGCGAGCGTCCTCGCGTGCGAAAGCGTTCGGAGGGTTGAGGGCGGAACGGTGGCGCAGCGGTTAGCGCCTGCGCGTCACGCAAAGTCCCTGTGAACGATAACGAGAAAATTGACCTGCGTGTCTTTTGGGACGGTGGGAGGAAACCGGAGTACCCCGCACGGCTAGGGAGAGAACTCGCAAACTCCTCGTGCAGGGCTTTCTGTGAGGTGGCGCGGATGTTACCGCTGCACGGGCCACCTTCCTTCCCACCGCTGTTAGGGCTTTCGTTGAAGGCTCGCTAATGGCACTTGTCCCACAGCTTGTAGAGGCCACATGGCGGAGCTTTGCTCGGTGTGGAAAGCCCTCGGTCAACATTAGCCCTCAAGCAGGCTCACCAGAAGGTTTTCCTCCCACAAGTCCTTCACTTCCTCCGTGGCCAATTTGTTTTTTTCCATTCCAAGTACCCTGGTACTCATTGTTTCCGTGAAGATTGGGAACCACAGGCTTACGTAACAATTCGTAGACTCGCGCAGAGACGCGTATAGATTCACACTGGGACCCATAGACTCACACAGACTCACACTGGGACTCATAGACTCACAAAGAGACCCATAGACTCACACTGGGACCCATAGACTCACACACACCCACAGACTCACACTGGGACCCACAGACTCACACAGACCTACAGACTCACACTGGGACCCATAGACTCACACAGACTCACACTGGGACCCATAGACTCACGAAGAGACACATAGACTCACACCGACCCACATACTCACACTGGGACCCAGACTCACAAAGAGACACTTAGACTCACAAAGAGACCCATAGACTCACACTAGAACCCATAGACTCACACTGGAACCCATAGACTCAAGAAGAGACACATAGACTCACACAGAAAGCCATAGACTCACACAGAGACCCATAGACTCACAAAGAGACCCACAGACTCACACTAGTTAATGTTCCTGCGATTGTTTGTACTGTGCCAAATCTTAAAATAAGTGCCAAATCTTAAAATAATATTTGGCACAGTTGAAGATCAACTACCCAAACTCTCTACAGAAGGAGTCTACCGCATCAACTGCTCGTGTGGAAAATGCTATGTTGGTCAGACGGGTAGAAACATTAGCACACGTCTCGAAGAACATCAGGGAAACATCATAAACTCTCAAACCCAGATAGCAGCGGTTGCAGAACACGCTTACCAGAAGAACCACACAATTGACTTTTACAATGTCGACATCTTATGTAAAACCAAGCACTACTGGCCGAGACTGGTCCGTGAGTCCATTGAAGTTGAGAAAAATAAGAACAATTTTAATCGTTCCGATAGCTACAAATTAAGTGCGGCTTGGCAACGCATTATCAAGCAATAAACGTATAAACCGCACACACATCAATGCTTAACACAATCCCTCGCATAGCACCTCATGACGAGGGTTATCAGACATCGCTAGCACTCTTTGTCCGAACAACTCAACCCGAAACAACAGTTTGGATGCCTAATAAACCAGGCTGCCCATTGTGTCCCGGTACGCCTGATCGCGTGGGTGATGACATCACAACCCCCATATAAACAGACTGGGAAGCGGAACGCGGGCAGTCCGATCTGCCCGCCCAGTTGTTGGCGCGAGTGCCTGACGATGCTGAACGTAGTTATCAGCGAAACGTCAACGTACAATACATCTTTTGTAAAATATTGTGCGGTCGCTTTTCAACGCACCGGTGTGCTGAGATAGTAAAGGAATTGGCGCGTTTTCTGTTCACGTGACAACCCCTTAGTGATTGGCTGTGTCGGGTGGTGGAGGGTTAAACGACACTTTTATAATTTTTTACGTGACCCGACCCAAAAATTGATTTCATTGATAAATATTGGTCACGAAAGCCTGCGACTTCAATATTCACGTTGACTCACCAAAGAGCTACCTTGCAATGGATCTCATGGCCACTCTGAACTCATTTGGCTTCATTCAACACGTGACATCTGCCACTCACAGATGTGGCCACAATCTAGACTTGGTTTGCTCAAGGGACATATCTGTAACCAACCTGTCCGTCACTGATCCTGGTCTGTCTGATCATTCTGCTGTGTGGTTTGATCTTCAGGTCACCCATTTCCATTACCGAGCACCAAATCTAATTCCAAAATCTAAACTCCCATCATCACTCCAGACGTATTCACCACCACTCCAATCAACAGTTCATCACCATCTGCCTCGGCTCACTTTGCCTCTGATATGACTGTTGACACTTAAAACAGCTCGTTGTCATGCGTACTGGATGTTTTGGCCCCAATCAAAGCACGCTGTGTCTCAGGCAGAAAAGCATTCCCCTGGTATAAAGTTGAACTCTGGGGAGATTCGTGTAAATGCACACAGAGCCAAACACACTTGGAGAAAATCTGTTCTCACCGTTCTCACTCAAATCTACCCCACAGACTCACATCGGGACCCACAGATGCAGAGTAGAGCCACTCGTGAGAGTCCCATCGGACTGCAGTGCCTCTCACTTCCGACCAGGCCTGACGCGTTGTCAAGTGTAGGGTCGCGAATCTGACCTCTCTCCAACTCGCCCACCGCGGGGTTGGTGAGAACCCTCTCTCCAACTCACCCATAGTGTGTGTGGGTGAGTTGGTGAGAGTCTCTCCAACTCACCCAGTGTGTGTGTCTCCAACTCACCCACAGTGAGTGTGAGTCTCTCTCCAACTCACCCACAGTGAGTGTGGCTGAGTTGGTGAGAGTCTCTCCAACTCACCCAGTGTGTGTGAGTCTCCAACTCACCCACAGTGTGTGTGAGTCTCCAACACACCCACAGTGTGTGTGAGTCTCCAACTCACCCACAGTGTGTGTGAGTCTCTCTCCAACTCACCTATAGTGGGTGTGGGTGAGTTGGTGAGAGTCTCTTCAACTCACCCAGTGTGTGTGAGTTTCCAACTCACCCACAGTGTGTGTGAGTCTCTCTCCAACTCACCCACAGTATGTGTGGCTGAGTTGGCGAGAGTCTCCCCAAGTGCTGGAGGCTTTCACGACACACGTGCATCCAGATAATGATAGAGCCGAGGCCTAGACATTAACATCTCAACCCCAATTGCTTGCCCAGTTCTATACAAGTGTAATGACCTGAAAGTGGAGGACTCAGTAGAGGCCTTCTGAGACCCGACTAGTTTTATGGTTTCCCGCCACTTTCGGGTCGTTTCCAGCAACCGCTTCCCATTGGTCCCAGCGCAAGTGGAGGAAGGAGGTCCAGTTGCCCCGGCGCTTTACCGGACGGACCGTGCTTGGCCGAGGCGGATATAGGGGAGGAGCGAGGGGGCCCCGGCGCATTCCCGGATGGATCGTGATTGGCCGAGGTAGATATGCGGAAGGAGCGAGGGGGCCCCGGCGCTTTACCGGATGAACCGTGATTGGCCGAGGCGGATATGGGGGAGGAGCGAGGGGGCCCCGGCGCATTCCCGGATGGACCGTTATTGGCCGAGGCGGATATGGAAAAGGAGCGAGGGGGTCCCGGCGCTTTACCGGACGGACCGTGATTGGCCGAGGCGGATATGGGGGGAGGAGCGAGGGGGCCCCGGCGCTTTACCGGACGGACCGTGATTGGCCGAGGCGGATATGGGGGGAGGAGCGAGGGGGCCCCGGCGCATTCCCGGATGGACCGTTATTGGCCGAGGCGAATATGGGCGAGGAGCGAGGGGGCGGTAACTGAGGGAGGCTATATAAAGCGACGCCGGACGGAAGGCGGGGGTCATCACCACAGTCGATAACCAAACGTGTTCGAGGGATAACCCAGGGTTTACCCGCAGTTACCCAGCTACGATTACCCCCGGCGCAAGCCCTGGAAGTTACCGCAACACATTGTGTTACTGTCACTTTACGTCCCGAGTTTACCACCGCCGCCTCGGAGTCGTTACACAAGGATTATATATAGACGGACCGCACCGTGTGGGTGTTGTGTGAACATCGCTCGAATCACGACCTTTTGGTGTCAACTGCCTTGAAATGGCTCAAACCAGCCGTGTACACTCTGATCGCGTCTGTGATTTGCAATGAAGAAAGCACGCTGATGCCTCACACCAAGAAGGCCCGGGTTCGATTCCCCACTCGGGTGCCTGTCTCTGTGTGTGCAGTTTGCGAGATTCTTTCACCACGTGTGTGTTTTCGCCCGGGTACTACGGTTTCCTCCCACCGTCCAAAGACATGCTAGGTCAATTGTCCTGCTGAGTGGCTTGCCCTCAGTGCCCTGCGATGTGCTGGCGTCCCATCCTGAGTCACGGGGGTGGATGCACAGTGATTATCGCTGTCGTTTCACAGCAAGAAGGTGCCGAGTTCGATTCCTGCTCTAGAAGTGCAATTATTATTATTATTTTACCACCGAATGATGATAATGGCGATTATACAGAGGCGTAGTGAGGAATCGACAGAGATCTGGGGGAGGGGGGGGTTAAGTTATGGGAGGAAACCGGAGTACCCAGCTAAAACGGACACAGAACAGGGGGAGAGAGAGAGAACACACAAACTCCACACAGAAAGACAGCCGAGGCGTCTTATCAAGAAATCATTTTAATAATTCTCCCATAAACTCTGTTCCAAAAGATCATTTACTGCCATCACTTTGTAAAATTCCCGTGTTATATCTGTTAGTTTTTTTCTTTAATAAAACAAAATTTGAATCAATGTAGTGTTTTGTTGCGGCTTGGTAAGAATCTCTCTCGAAAGCTTCTCTTTCGGGATAGCAGGGTCATTGAGCGTACCTCCTGACTCAGGGAAATGGGATTCACGGTGTTCAAGATGGGAGTCATGATGTTAGAGATGGGAGTCAGTGTTGGAGATGGGAGTCATGGTGTTAGAGATGGGAATCTCTGTTAGAGATGGGAGTCTCTGTTAGAGATCGGAGTCTCAGTGATGGAGGTAGGAGTCACGGTGCTAGTGATTGGAGTCACAGTGTTAGAGATGGGAGTCATGGTGTTAGAGATGGGAGTCACAGTGTAAGAGATGGGAATCTCTGTTTGAGATGGGAGTCTGTGTTAGAGATGAGAGTCTCAGTGTTAGAGATGGGAGTCACGGTGTTAGAGACGGGAGTCACAGTGTTAGAGATTGGAGTCAGATTTATGTTTTTAATTTGGAAAAAACCATTAAAATAGATATATTTGTTCATCAGTTGTTCAGCTGGTAGGAGTAAATAAATTATATCATTTCAGAGCACCGAGGGTAAATTAAGACAACCTTCAAAAGCATATCTCTTGTACTATGGGAAGAAAACGGAGAACCCAGCAACAACAAGAATCCCCCACATGCGGACACGTGGAGAGATCGCGCAAACCGCACATAGAGAGGCGGCACCTGAGCCGGGAATCGAACCCAGGCCCTTCTCGCCGTGAGGCAAGAATTCCCCCGCTGCTTTAGCGCAATCAACACTGGACCGGTTTTGACATTCAGCGGTGCGGAAATCGCACCGTGCTTTTACGCGAGGAGAGAGCCGTGGGTTATTTTGTCCGGTATTCAAGCGTAAATTAAAAAAATATATAAAGGTATATTTTTTTCCACTATTGCTGGCGATCAGAGCGTTAAGATCTTGAAACACCAAACTGAAACCTCTCACGAAGTGCCCAGCTTGCAAAAGCTGCACACACTCGTGGGTAAATACGCAAAAAAAAGAGCGTTGATAACATATGCATTGTCCTTGTAACTGATTGCCCCACACCGGAGAGGGCTTTCTTTAGAGCCGACTCTCAGTGTACACTGGCGTAAGTACCCATAGCTTAAACAGTTCGACCTGAGCTACTAAAGCATTGATATTGCATCGTCCTGAGCTGATTGCTTTTTGGAAACACGTGGCTAACACTGAGACTAGGCTCTAAAGAAAGCGATCTCCGGTGTGGGTCAATCGGTTTCAAGGACAATGCATACATTATCCAAGTACGTTGTTTGCATATTTTGGCCACAATTATGTGTGGCCTTTTGAAAACTGGACACTGTGTGACAGATGTCCATTGTGGCGTGTTTTCAAGATCGTAACACTATGTGGTAACTGACAGAAATTGAAAGAAATCTCTTCTCTATATTAACATGTGCAATGAGTGGTTTCCTCATTTCGGGATTGATCAGCAAGGAAGGATTTGCCAACTTGACTGGTTTTTCTGAGGCTACTGTTTTGGGAAATGGATACAAGTTTAGGATTTTGTTCGTTTCCTTCTCCCCAGTGGATGTAGGGGTGAGTAGCGCTGTAGCCTCACAGCAAGGAGGACCCGGGTTCGATTCCCGGCTCGGGTGCCATTGCCTGTCTCTGTGCGGAGTTGGCGTCTCTCTCTGCTACCACCCACTCACCCAACGGGTACTACGCTTTCCTCCCACAATGTGAAGCCAGGCTGCTTCCCAGTTTAATTCTCCAGCTGTCTTGAGATGTTGCAACCTGCCCAGCCTTCCCCACCGGACAACTATTACAAATAGCTGCACAGTTTTAACACTTCCGCTTAAATCGGGACTGACTAGACGTGTGATGCAACATGTACAGTGGAGCCCCCCCCTCCACTCTCTCTCTTGAACTAATGTTGGACATGACCTGGTTTTTTATGTTTGATTTAAGTGTAAAACTATCTGTGGATTTTGTTGTTAAAGCGTTGTTGGATGTAAATGTAAAACTATCTGTGGGTTTTGTTGTTAAATCGTTGTTGGATGTAAATGTAAAACTATCTGTGGGTTTTGTTGTTAAATCGTTGTTGGATTTAAATGTAAAACTATCTGTGGGTTTTGTTGTTAAATCGTTGTTGGATTTAAATGTAAAACTGTGGGTTTTGTTGTTAAATCGTTGTTGGATTTAAATGTAAAACTGTGGGTTTTGTTGTAAAAAGAGCCATTTCTGAGGAGAGGCAGTCACCTCGACCTTAGTCGAGATCACAAACCTACCTCAGATTTACGTTCATATTTATATATTTTTAAAAAAGCACCTCAGGACGCAAGCTTACAGAGAGCCGGCAGTCACGGAAAACCATTTGTCACGAACATCACACCCGTTGGGGAAAGTGCCTCGGCTCGTCACGAAAATAAGGGATTTGTTTTGTGGGCGCCTCAATCCACTCGCTTGGCCGGAAAAGCGAGGCCTCCTCGTTATACCTTTGAGGAGAACTCACTCCATTTTTTCTCTCGGGAGGAGGGGGGAAATAACTTCAAACGCGGAGATTTGTTCGAAGTTCGTTGTGTTTTTTAAAAGGAGTTTTAACCGCCATAGTGTTCACGTGTTGGTTAAAAACGATTCCCGTTTGCCTTGTTTAGAGCTCCGTCGTCACGCACAGCCATGTCGCCCCTCTCACCGCTCGTCGTTCCTCTTGTAGATATAAACGTCTCCTCCTTCTCAAAAAAGAGAGTGACACACGAGGCGGTTCATCACCCCCACCCCTTCTTCTTCGTCTGCTTCTTCTTCCTGCGCAGCTCAAGATTGTTGCCTGAAGTTGCCACATGGCCAGCAACTGCGGGGGGGGAGGGGAAGAGAGAAACAGGAGGCCATGAGCACACGCGCTCATGGTTGCCACTCGTCCCTGTTTCAAGCCAGGATTCGCATCCGTGTCCTCCTCGCTGCCAGGGAGAAATCTGTGGCAAATCGTTCGCAAGTGCGGTTGCGTCAAGAACACCTTGGGTCAGGTCTTCTGTCTCTCGTCCACGAGGAGTCCCCTGTGTCCTGTGACAAACGGTGGCAACTGTAATCATATGGTCCAGAAGTCTTGTGACCCCCCCTCTCCGATTAAAGTTCCTAAAACTCTTCTCATTGTGAGAAACCGCTTCGTCCGGTAGGGGGTCGCGGTGAGCCGGAGCCTATCCCGGCAGACACTGGGCGCAAGGCAGGGATATACCCACGATGTGACGCCAGTCCATCACCGAGCATTGCGGGTAATTCAGTCTGCAGGCCAGTTAACCTATGCAGCGGCATGTTTTTTGGACTGTGGGAGGAAACCGGAGTGCCCGGAGAAAACCCACGCGGACACGGGGAGAGAACTCGCAAACTCCACACAGAAAGCAGCGCCCGAGCCGAGATTCGAACCCGAGACCTTCTTGCTGTGAGGAGGAGGCGACAGCGCCACCCGCTGGGCACCCACCGTGCCACGCAGTCCCTCAAACGTTATACTTATTTTAATATTAAGCGACATTATGTATGTACTTTTAACCAATTATCGTTGTAAATATGAACAATGTCCTTGCTAATGGCGGGTCACAAGACTTTTGGACCACCGCCGTTTGCAGAACACGCCTATGGCAGGCGAAGGGGTTGGGTGGCCATGCCCGGCCGACTTGTCACGTAAGCACCACGGCGTTACAGACTAGTAACTACACACACACACAAAACAACAACACAAGCCACGGATTTACACAACGTTACTTCCACCATTGCGCCACATTTGAGAACATGCAGGGTGGTCCAAATGTCTTGTGACCGCCCCCCCCCACCCGTGCGTGTGTACACGTGTGTGTGTGTGTACACGTGTGTGTGTGTGTACACGTGTGTGTGTGTGTACACGTGTGTGCGTGTGTACACGCGTGCGTGTGTGTGTACAC
>JAZEWT010000023.1:1934885-1946606 GCA_036362905.1 Mordacia mordax
CCCCGATCCGTTTGAATGATTCCCAAAATGTTTACATTGAACGGGGACCGATGGCTCCCGCCAAGGGAACCCCGCAGCGGGCGAGCGGAGGCTCGCGGACCGGCGCTCGACGGGGAAACCGGAGTCGCCCGAGCGCCGCTGCTCACTTCCGAGCCGGGGGCACGGCGTGACGAGGAACGCCCGGCACGTGGTAGTCGCGGGCCATCAGCTCTCGAGGGCGGCGTCGAGCAGCGCGGGTATTGGAGTAGAATTCCATGGCCGGATGCCCTTCCTCAACCTCCTTCAGTTGGAGGGCCTTGAGATCGTTGTTTGTTTGGATCCACTGCCCCCCCCCTCCCCAGACCTGTTCACCAAGGGAGACCCTAGCAGGAGCGCTAGACTCCAGAGCTCTTCACCAAGGGAGATCCGAGCAGGAGTGCTGGACTCCAGACCTGTTCACCAAGGGAGATCCTAGCAGGAGCGCTAGACTTCAGACCTGTTCACCAAAGAAATTCTAGCAGGAGTCCTGGAATCCAGACCTGTACACAAAGGGAGACCCTAGCCGGAGTCCTGGACTCCAGACCTGTTCACCAAGGGAGACCCTAGCAGGAGCGCTGGACTCCAAACCTGTTCATCAAGGGGGACCCTAGCGGGAGCGCTAGACTCCAGATCTGTTTATCAAGGGGGACCCTAGCGGGAGCGCTAGACTCCAGACCTGTTTATCAAGGGAGACCCTGGCAGGAGCGCTGGACTCCAAACATGTTCATCAAGGGGGACCCTAGCGGGAGCGCTAGACTCCAGACCTGTTTATCAAGGGGGCACTAGCAGGGGCACTAGACTCCAGATCTGTTCACCAAGGGGGCACTAGCAGGACCACTAGACTCCAGGTGATAGCTCTGGTATTAATTGGAATGCAAAGCCCTTCACCGCAATGGGGTACGGTTGTATGAGCAGTAGGGAAACTGGAATCGTATACAGTACAGTATATTTAGAAATCCTGAGTTTCGAAACAGTCTCGGTCTGCTAAGCTAACGGACGCGGTATCGTTTTATAAAAGCCTCTCTGTCCAAATCTGTTTTATTTTACGTATATTTATCGTTTTGGGATGAGGGTGAGGGGTGGTCGTCTTTGTTGAAATGTACCTACGTTATCGCCAGCGTCGTCACATCGTCATTATGTCGTCATTGTCATGATGTCATCATCGTTGTCGTTACCGTCATCGCCACCGTCACCATCACTCCACTGCTGGTTGAAGATCAACGTGATGATGATGTCTCTGCCTTGCTTGTGTTCTCCACGTGCTGCTGTCTCAATGTAATATTTGCATTTCTAAACCGCCTTTCACCCGTGGGTCACAAAGCACTATCGTCCATATTAGTGCTCGTTTGATTGGGTCACGTAATTAATGATTATCCCAATTAATGAGTAGGGAGTCTGGCCAGTCGCAAGATCTGCGCCTCCTCACAGGTTCCTGCTCCAGGAGGTCCGATTCCCACCTCGGGTTGCCTTTCTGTGTGGAGCTTGTGTGTTCTCTATCTCCCCCTGTTCGGTGTGGGTTTCCTCTGGGTTCTCCGGTTTGCTCAACTACGAAACGCTCACTAATTGGCTGACAGTACCGGAATATACCGGACGCAACGTCCAGCCGGTTCCGGATACCAGATTGTCCGGCGAAAACCGATGTGATGACGGGAAGAGAGAGAGAGAGATGGACAGACTCCGTACAGACTGGCGGCGTTACCCGAGCTGGGAATAACACCTCGAATATTTTCGCTATGGGGCTGTGGCGCTACTCGACGCTACTCTCCCGTGCCACCCTTGACCCAGGTCTTCGATGCAGCCCAATCGGAGAAAACGATGAAACATTCGCTCCAAACGGTGTAGACTCCGGCAGTTTACGTTGACGGTAAACCTCTTAACTCGCTTAGTGGGCCACATTCTAGTATCCGCCTCGGATTTCGGTGACCTCTATCCGCGCCAGCGCTTTCATTTCGGGCGTCATCACCGGGGGTCGGCCAGGCGGCGACCGTGAACGTATGGACGAGGACGTGCGACACATGCGGGAAGGGGGCGAAGGCGGTGGTAGGCGTGGGGCGCGGCAGCATCTCCGGGAACGCGGGGACCCCTTCCCCTCGCAAACCATCGCGAGTTGTTAAACGGGCGCGCGATAGCGGTTTCCCGCGGTTAAAACGACGATGCGACCGACTTGCAGCGTGGAAACTCCACACCCGGTCGCGTGCGGGGCAACGGAGTTGCGAGGAAACCATGGAGCGGCGATGGGAGGAAGGCGCTTACGCCGTGAGCCGGTGGCAACCCGCCACGCACGAGGTGCTGCAATGACGATATTGGCCGCAAATTAGTTTCGTTTGAAGTTCGTGGAGGACACGGGAAGAAACCCGTGCAGAACATGGGGAGAATACAAACTTCAAACGGAAAGGCACCCGAGGTGGAAGTGGATCCGCCACGGGCAGGACCTTCCCTCCATGAGCAAGTGCAGATGTTACCGCCGCGCACGATGAATCTCTTAACTTTTCACCGAAAAGTTCCCCCGGGTATCGACCCGGAACTCGCAACAACAAGAGGCGGGCGGCGCAGTAAGTCGGCCGGCTGTGACGTGTCACTCCGCATGATGCGCCGGTGACCACCCGCGTGATGACCGCTGGTGATGTGCGCTCCATTTCCCAGAACCCCCACTCCTCTCCGCTGTCGTTTTTTCTCGTGCATATTTTTGCCGTTTTGTTTGTGGTTTGCGCTTTCTTGCTGGAACGGCCGATTCGGATGAAATGAATAAAGATTTAAGTAATAGCTCGTCCGCCGCGTGCCTTTATGCGTGCCTGTGACCGTCCTGTCACGTGCTTTCCGTGCCTGTCACGTGCCTGTGACGTGCTCTGCCCCGTGTTTGCACACGTGGCTTGCCATGTCTGCGTCATGTGTCGCTCCCTCTGCCTGGCTGAGTGGCCCTCGCCCCGAGAGTCACTTTTGGGTCGCCCTCTGTGAGGCTCTTCTCAGAGTCGTCCTCTCTCTCGAGTCCTCCCCGTTCTTCAAGGGCGACGCTGTCGCCTCACAGCAAGAAGCACCTGGGTTCAAGTCCCGGCTCGGATGCTTTTCTGTGTGGAGTTTGCGAGTTCTGTCTCTCCCCGTGCCCGCGTGTGTTTTCGCCGGGTACTCCAGTTTCCTCCCACCGTCCAAACACATGCTGCTGCCCAGGTTAATTGTCCTGCTGAGTTAATTTCCCCTTTCAAAAAAAGAGGGCCTTGCGATGTGCTGGCGTCACATCATGGATATTCCCCCACCTTGCGCCCCTCTGCAGCCACCCGCAACCCTGTACAGCATGAAGCGGATATCGATAATGAATGAGGATCGTTCATATCGATGCCCGAGAGTGGGAATCGAACTCGGCTCGCTCGGTTTTGCAGCCCAGCGCGCTAATTGCTGCGCCACCCCTCCTCACACCGGCATGCACAGCACGCGGCACGCTATCCACGCCCGATAGTGTTTACACGCCGGCTGGGCTGACGCCGAGGCATTGTTGGCCGTGTTTGTCGGTGGCCAGGTGTGGGAGCTCAGGTGAATTCTGGAACAATAGCGCCCCCCCTTCACCCCCTCAGGTCCCCCTCCTTCCTAATCTGTTTAACAACACGAGTCATGTTGATACACGTGCTGTGGGGGGAGCGGTGGCGCAGCGGTTAATTTGTGTTCTCTCTCCCCCCCTCCCTTAGCCTGTTCTGCGTGGGTCTCCTCTGGGTACTCGAGTTTCCTCTCGGTAAAAAAAATGAATTGGCCGATAACGTAGCAATAGGACGCAGTGCCTGGCGTGTTGGCGTGGGCCTGGCTATTTTCCTCCCCCTCCATCCCCTGTCCTGCAGAGAATTTGGACCTCTGGATGAAAGGCGGTTTGAAACCTTTATAATGCAGCAAATGTATGTGTCTGCACTAAGTAAAGGGTTCCAATCCTTCACCTGTATGTTAATCTAGACAAGTCCGTGTGTGGACTATGGTGGACTGTGACCCAGGTGGATGAGACCTGAGTCCACCCGGATCAGTAACTGACCAGCTGTAGATTCAAACCTCGCAGCGATCTCTGAGCTACGATCAACATCAACCTGGACCGATCCTGAACGCCGGAGCGATTTGAAACATCTTCAGATCGCACCTCGATTCGATGGGTGACAGAGCCTTCTCGCGCCCTGCTCCCAGACTCTGGAACTCCCTTCCATTGGAGAGTTGATGAGCTGAGTCCCTGGGAGTCATCTTTTAATCTCGTCCCAAGACTCACTTGTTCCATAAGGCTTTCAAGTCCTCTGGATAGGACCGTTGATGCGGCTCAATGTTGGCGTTCCAGGATGATGGCTCTCTCTTGATCTGCGCCTGCTCGGGAACATTTAATCCTTCCTTGTTTGTTGAAGAATATATTTTATCTCCGCTTACTTTATGTCCTATAATTTATTGCTTCTATTTGACTTTCATTTGAACTGTCCTGATGTTGTTGTTGATATGCCGTTTTCTCCACAGCTCGGGTTTGTAAAAAAAACCCCCAAAAAACGTTATTGTTGCTCAAGTTCCTTTCTTATGTCGCTGTTGATGTGCCACTCTCCGCAGCTCTGTGCAGCGCTTTGTAACTATCGGATGAAAAAGCGCTCTATAAATGCAATTATTATTATCATGACCCTCACATCAAGATTTATATCCACAAACTTATATTGGTGGAAATGAAACTGAGAGCACGGTCTACGAGCGGCACGATGGCCCAGCGGGTAGCGCTGTCGCCTCCTCCTCACAGCAAGAAGGTCCCGGGTTCGAATCTCGGCTCGGGTGCTGCTTTCTGTGTGGAGTTTGCGAGTTCTCTCCCCGTGTCCGCGTGGGTTTTTGCCGGGCACTCCGGTTTCCTCCTACAGTCCAAAAAACATGCTGCTGCATAGGTTAATTGGCTCGCAGACGAAATTGCCCTCAGTGGCCGGTGATGGACATGGCGTCTCATCGTGGGTATATCCCTGCCTTGTGCCCTGTATTTGTCGGGATAGGCTCCGGCTCACTGTCAGAACCGCTTAATCCTGTATAGGGTCGCAATGAGATGAGATGAGCATGGCCTATATATCTTGCGAGACCTATTTATACGTCGCCTTTGCAAATAAATGTCAGCTTTAATTAATCATTAATTGTACTTATGTGGGGTTTTTCGAAGATCGCTCTAGAGAGCTGCTCTTTCGAGATAGCCGCGTCATTCGGCGTCACTCCTCCGCACGTGGGTTTGTAGAGGAGACAGGAGCAGCACTGTGATGCGGCTTTCCCGAAAGAGCAGCTTTGGTGAGGGACCATGACGATGCGGCACGCGTGGCAGACGATCGACGAGGCAGAGCGGAATGCCAGAGAGCAGTGCATCGCAATCGATTCGTGAAGAGGTGGAGATGTGGAATCGCTTCCCCGCATCGGAGGGTGGACAGGATGTCGCGAAGTCTCTTTGTTAATTAAACTGCTCTGATGTTATCAAGAGGTTCCATTTTTTGAGTTCGGTCACGTAAAAAAAATGTTTGTCGTAAAGATCAAACTCACAGCATTTATAGATTATAAATAGATTATAAAGTATAAATGCCGTGAGTTTGCTCTCCAACACGTCGGTGTGCCGAGAGAGTGTAGAATTGGCCACGTTTTGTTCACGCTGACAAACTTAACTGAATGGCTGTTGTCGGGTGGTGGAGGGTTTACGACAAACACTGTTTACGTGACCTAACCCAAAAAATTTGAATCTATTGATAACATTGGTCACGAGAGCCTTCGAATTGAAGTTGCTCTGATGCTGTTGTTATGCCGTTCTCTCCACAGCTCTGTGCAGCGCTATGCGACCCTCGGGTGAAAAGCGCTCTCAAAGTCCAATTATTATTATTAACACTATGAATTGGGGGTCACAAGACTCTTGGAAACAATGCACAGAATACAGGCATCCGAATATCCTGGACAAGCCAACGCATAATGACGGGGACGACCTGGATTAATAAATCGCGATTAATATAATCGAATCGTGAGAACAGCTTCATGTTATTCATTTGTAATGAATTTAGACAGTAGCCGCATCATGTATTTGAGCTCTGGGAGGAAACTGGAGTACCCAGTGGGTGAGTGGACTGGTGGGTGAATGAGTGAGGGGATGAGTGAGTGGTGGGCGAGTTGATAGGTGGTGAGTGGGTGGGTGAGTGGATGAGTGGGTAGATGAGTGGATGGGTGTGTGGGAGAATGGGTGGAGTGGATGGGTGAGCAGCAACAACAGCGTGTCTCTGGACTGTGTGATGAAACCGGAGTACCCGTATACAACCTAAGCGGACTCTGGGCGAGAGAGACGTAGATGACAATGGAGATCGTTTCGTGTTCGCTTGCGAGTCTCAACCATTGTCTTGCGAGCTCTGAGTAAACTGCAGCTGAGACAACGTCTTCATGTTCTTGTCTCTGTGTATCTGTGTGTCTGTGCGGTGCGCACGTTTGTGTGTGTGTGTATGGGGAGCGGTGGCGCAGCGGTTAGCGCGCTGGGCTACAAACCCGGCGACCTGAGTTCGAATCCCGCTCACGGCCAACACCAGTGACGATTTTCTGCACAGGTACCGGGTCTCCCCTAGGTCGACTCAGCCTCAAATCAGTACCCAGTACAGTGTATAGTGAACATCGCCACAAGGGAGACAAAGGCTGCCGGGCGTGGTGCTGGTCACCCATCCTCTCGTGTGCCGTGCCGACCTTCGTAGGCGCCGCTCTCTACTATCAGCACGTGACCCTACGGTCTATTAAGGCTACACGGGCGATCTTTGTCTGTGTGTGTTCCCTGTGTGCTGGTCACTCACCCCGTGCCATGCCCACAGCACTTGGCCGCCGATGTCTGGTGAGACTACACGAGGAACTTTTATCTTTATCTTGCCCAAGTGTTTACGCTTGAGATCAGGTGTCCATATATAGGCGAGGCGGCCCGAGGTGTGATATCCACAGCCGGCGTTAATAGGTGCTCGCTAATAGACAGTAACAGACATCCCCCATGTGCAGCCGTAATATAGGCTATCACAACTTATTATTAACGTATTATTATTATTTATTATTATTCTGCAGGGCGGCGAACATCATTATAGAGTTGTAGTGAGGCCACCAGAGGTGAAGGGAAGGCAGCCGTGCAGTCAGCCAGCGCCAACACTTGCCAGACGCCGCGCTATATTAAAACGTTTTCGGCCAATGAATTAGTATTTTATTAGACGTGGGAGGAAAGCGGAGAAGCCAGAGGAAACCCACGCAGAACAGGGGGAAAGAGAGAACACACAAATTGCACACTAGTGTGGGAGGAAAGCGGAGAACCCAGAGGAAACCCACGCAGAACAGGGGGAGAGAGAGAGAACACAAACTCCACACAGAAAGGCGCCCTAGTCAGGAATGGAACCTGCTCGGGCAGGGCTCTGTGTGAGGAGGAGGAGGAGGAGGCGCGGATGTTACCGCTGCAAGGGCTCCCTGTAGAGTCGAGTGCAGTCGGTAGCGAGCGTAGTTTGAGTTCGAGTCCCGCTCACGGCCACCAACACCAGTGACGATGTTCTGAACCGGGTCCACTCAGGTGAGTGAGTGTACAGGTGAGTGTACAGGTGAGTGAGTGTGCAGGTGAGTGTGCAGGTGAGTGAATGTGCAGGTGAATGTGCAGGTAAGTGAATGTACAGGTGAGTGTACAAGTGAGTGTACAGGTGAGTGTATAAGTAAGTGAATGTATAGGTGAGAGTACAGGGGAGTGGGTATACATGTGAGTGTATAGGTGAGTGTATAGGTGAGTGTACAGGTCAGTGTGTAGGTGAGTATACAGGTGAGTGTAAAGGTCAGTGTGTAGGTGAGCGTACAGGTGAGTGAATATACAGGTGAGTGTACAGGTGTGTAGGTGAGTGTACGTGAGTGTACCGGTGGGTGTACACGTCAGTGTGTGAGTGTACAGGTGAGTGTAGAGATGAGTGTGTAGGTGAGTGTACAGGTGAGGGTGTAGGTGAGTGTACAGGTGAGTATACAGGTGAGTGTACAGGTGAGTGAGTGTACAGGTGAATGTAGAGATGAGAGTGTAGGTGAGTGTACAGGTGAGTGTACAGGTGTGTAGGTGAGTGTATGTGAGTGTACAGGTGAGTGTACACGTCAGTGTGTGAGTGTACAGGTGAGTGTGCAGGTTAGTGCAGAGATGAGTGTACAGGTGAGTACAGGTGAGTGTGTAGGTGAGTATACAGGTGAGTGCACTCACTCACCTGTAGGTGAGTGTACAGGTGAATGTAGAGAAGAGAGTGTAGATGAGTGTACAGGTGAGTGAATGTACAGGTGAGTGTACGGGTGAGTGTGTAGCTGAGTATACAGGTGAGTGTACAGGTGAGTGAATGTACAGGTAAGTGTACAGTAGAGTGTGTAGCTTAGTATACAGGTGTACAGGTGAGTGTACAGGTGAATGTAGAGATGAGAGTGTAGGTGAGTGTACAGGTAAGTGAATGTACAGGTGAGTGTACAGGCGAGTGTACAGGTGAGTGCAGTTCCGCCCCCCCCGGGCCGCCCCTCTCCGCGCTCCTCCGGGATGCACGTGTACACTCTGGGCAAGAGCGCACTGTCGCAACTTGCAGTGTTTACTCGTGTAACTTGGGGTCTGTGCGCACGCGACACGTGGGCAACGTCACTCAACCGCCCCCCACAACACCCCTCAATCGCCCCCCACTACACCCCTCAATCGTCCCCCACTACACTCCTCAACCGCCCCCCACTACGCCGCTCAACCAACCGCTCCCTTCGACCAAAGGAGAACACGTGGGAATAACAGATGGGTTGGTAACCGACACTGCTCCAATGTCTAACACTGCTCCAATGTCTAACACTGCTCCAATGTCTAACACTGCTCCAATGTCTAACACTGCTCCAATGTCTAACACTGCTCCAATCTCTAACACAGCTCCAGTGTCTAACACAGCTCCAGTGTCTAACACTGCTCCAATGTCTAACACTGTTCCAATGTCTAACACTGCTCCAATGTCTAACACTGCTCCAATGTCTAACACTGCTCCAATGTCTAACACTGCTCCAATGTCTAACACTGCTCCAATGTCTAACACTGATCCAATCTCTAACACTGCTCCTATCTCTAACACTGATTCAATCTCTAACACTGCTCCTATCTCTAATACTGGCTCATGTCTCTAATATGGGCTCTTATCTCTAACACTGGCTCCTATCTCTAACACTATCTCCTATCTCTAACACTGGCTCCTATCTCTAACACTGTCTCCTATCTCTAACACTGTCTCCTATATCTAACACTATTTCCTATCTCTAACACTATCTCCTATCTATAACACTATCTCTTATCTCTAAACTATCTTCTATCTCTAACACTACCCCTGCCAGGGAGTCTGTGCAGTGGTAACATCCGCGCCTCCTCACAGAGAGGTTCCTGCTCGAGGCCTTTCCCTGCAGAGTCTATTATTCTCTCCCCCATTCTGCGTGGGCTTCCTCCGGGTTCTAGGCGCCGTGACCACTGTGCCAGGCTAGGTGCACACACACAGGTTCAACCGGATGACTGCCTGAGATAACTGGCAAAGACACCACCTTAAATTGCTATTTAAGATGTATATCAAACAGGGTTTACATATTTGTACGTAATGTAGTCTTCATTATATAGATGTTTTCTTTCCACATTGCAAATAATCTTAAAAAAAACCCCATTATTGTTGTTGATTTGCCGTTCATATGTCGTTGCTGGCATGACGTTATCTCCACAGCTTGTCTGCATCGCTTTATAACCCTCGGGTGAAAAGCGCTCTAGAAGTGCAACTATTATTATTGTAAATTATCTACACACGGCACCAGGTACTCATTTGAGGCTGGATCGACCTAGGGGAGGCCCTGGACCGGTTCAGAAATCGTCACTGGCGTTGGCCGTGAGCGGGATTTGAACTCAGGTCGCCGCGTTTGTAGCCCAGTGCGCTAATTGCTGCGCCATCGCTCCACACAACGGACACACCCACACACACCTGTGGAGTTGGGGCTTTTCGGGGCGGACAGTACGAACGGACAGTACAGATTACGAGCTACGTCAACTTCCTGTTGTTGGCTCGCGTGGTCTCGTGATCGATAGTCATGAGTGATTACGAGACCCATGACTTATCTCAGCCTCGTGTTGTTGACTCATATAATCCCGTGATAGCGAACTCCTGTTGTTGACTCATATTGTCCCGTGATGTTTACGTGATGTCATCTGGGGGCGGGGGCGCGAAGGGAGGGGGGAACAGCCGTGATTGGTGGGGAGAGAGACGACGGCCAGAGACACAGGGGAAAAGCGGTTATTGGTGGAGAGACGATGGCTGGGGACACGGACCGGGGACACAGACCGAACGGCGGGGGATTTATAAGACAGGGTTCGGACGGTCAGAGGGGGTCAGTCAGTCGAGCCAGGGGTCCGTCGTGTGTCGTTACGCTCCGGCCCGCGTCGCTGTGTTCCAATAACGCATCAAAAGTCAAGAAGTCTCTGCTCGCTGGCTGAACGATCGCGGAGTGAATGCTGATCCTAGCCGTGGTGTTACCGCCGAGCCGTCACAAGTCTGCGGTCCAAGTCGTGGTGCCACAGTTTGGTGTCAGAGAGTGGGATGCGGACTCACGCAGGAGGATGGTGCAGCCACTGGAGACTGTGGCGGCAGCGGTGGGGGCAGCGAGCGGAGTGAGCCAGCGGTGTAGCGGCCGACGCGGGCCGGGGGAAGGGGCAGTGACGGCGAAAATGAGGCGCGGAGGAGTGAAATCGCCGTGGAAAAATGGCGTAGAAACTCGGGAGGCAATGATGGTGGCGATGGCGAGCGACGGAGAATGGCGGGCGGCGAAGAGTGGTGAGCAGCGGAGAACAGCGAGCGGCGGAGCGATGGCGGCTGCTGGCCGTTGTTCGTCGGGCCGGGCCGCGCCGCGCAGGCTTGCCGGGCCGCGCCGCGCAGGCTTGCCAGGACGCGCCGCGCAGGCGTGCCTTTGTCCAGCGGCCGCGCCACGCAGGTTTGCCATTGTTCAGCGGCCGCGTGTGGTGCCGGAGGCCGCTGAGAGCCGTCGCCATTGTGGTGGCGCCCCGTCGGCGCTGGAGCCGGGGAGGGGGCTCATTGGAGGCCCCCCGGCTCGTCCCAACCCGGGAGGAGATGACGGCGAAGGCAGGAGGAGGCGGAGCTGCGGCGTTGCTCGGCGGGCCGCGGATGGTGCAGCGGTTAGTGTGCTGTGTGGGTGAGTGAACTGTGGTGCAGCGGTTAGTGTGCTGTGTGTGTGGGTGAGTGAGAGTGCAGCGGGTAGCGCTCTGTTTATATGTAAGTGAGCGAGAGTGCAGCGGTTAGCGCTGTGTGGGTGTTAGTGAGCGAGAGTGCAGCGGGTAGCGCTCTGTGTATGCGAGTGAGCGAGAGTGCAGCAGTTAGCGCTCTGTGTGTGAGTGAGCTAGCACAGCGGGTAGCGCTGTGTGTGAGTGAGCGAGCGCAGCAGTCAGCGCTCTGTGTGTGAGTGAGCGGTAGCGCAGTGGGTAGCGCGATAGCCACGGGGTAGCGCAATGGCGCGGTGGATAGCGGTGGCGCAGCGGATAGCGCAGTGGCCGCGAGAGATAGCGGTGGCGCAGCGGGTATCGTGATAGCCGCGGGGTAGCACAATAGCGCGGTGGCCATGGGGGATAGCAGTGGCGCAGCGGGTGGCGCGGTAGCCGCGGGGTAGCGCAGTGGCGCGATGGATAGCAGTGGTGCAGCGGGTAGCGCGGTGGCCGCG
>JAZEWT010000023.1:2092749-2102876 GCA_036362905.1 Mordacia mordax
CCCCCCCACCTTCAATTCAATTACCACTATACCACGCAAACTCAAATTTGTGCCGGATGCCCTGAGGGGACAGGCGCTTATGACGTCTCCTGGCCAAACCCCATTAGGCGGAGCCAGGAGACTGAGTTCCCATCCTCGGTGTTCCTCCAGAAACAACAAGAAGCCGTTGCGTCTGGCCACGTGGAATGATGGAACGCTCACTGCGGAGGAGAGGCTGCCACTCCTCTGTTGGGAGCTGGACTGGTACCGCCTGGACCTCTGTGGGATACAGGTGGTCCGGTGGACTGGTTCTGGCTGCAATCAGCAGGAGGGGTGGACAGTCCTCCACCAGGGACAGGAAACTGCCAAGCAACAGGGAGTGGCTCTTCTTTTAAATAAAAGAATGAAGGGGGCGTAGAAACGTGGCGATGAGGTGTGGGAACATGTGAGTCCTAGGTTACTGTGGGCTCGAATCCTTATAAATGGGAGGCGGGGGATGGTGGTGGTGGTGGTGGCTTACACCCCCACTGAAGATCAACATCAGTGGAGGGATGCAGGCAAGGCTGATGAGTCAGATGCCTTCTATGACCTCCTGTCCCAGGTGTTGGCAAAAGTGGCCCCTCAGGATAGAGTTATCGTGCTAGGTGGGTCATGATGCAGACACCTGGGCTGGAGTAATTTGAAGGCATGGGCAAGATCAGCTTAACAACGGTAGGAGGGTGCTAGACATCTGTGCAGCCCATGGGCTCGTAATCACCAACACGCTGTTCCATCATCGGCGCATCCACGCAACATCTTGGGTGCATGCCGGGTCCAAGCAAGACCATCTGCTGGACTACATATTGACGGAGCAGCGGATGACACCAGGACCTACCGAGGAGCTGACCTAACCTCTGACTATTGGCTTGTCATCTCTAAGATCTGCCTGCCATTCTTCCACGGCAGTGGTGGGCGTCCACCAGGAGCCCATTCAAATCCACAGTGGCCTAGTCTTGGCTAGCTGAGGAAAGCTGTAGAAGAGATTTTCATCATCGTTTGCAGCTGGGGCTGACATCGTCCCCCACTCCTCCCAATGCTGAGGAGAACTGGGTCAGGTTTAGGACCGTGGCTCATGCAGCTGCAATTGCTGCATTGGGTACACGGTCCAGATCTCCCCAGAAACCCTGGTTGACGGAGGAGGTCTTTAAGCTCGCCGCGAGAAAACAGGAGGCCCACTCCAACTCCCACCCCACCGCCTACAGCATCCCACGCCCAAGAGTGAGGAAGTTTACTGCAGCCTTCACTCGGACGTTTGGAGAGCTGTGTGGTGTTGCAAGGATGAGTGGCGGTCGCAGGCTGCTGAGGAGATGGAGTCTGCTTCGGTAGACCGTGAACAAAAATCACTCTTTAATTCCATCAAAAGATTGACTTGCAACGCTGCACCGATTACCCTGCTTAAAGGGGAAAATTATGATCCAATCTCCGACCCCAGGAATACGTTTGCAGTTTTGCAGAGCATTTCTGCAAAGTCTTGGAGGAGGGGAACCCCCCCGGATCAAATAACACCGTGGTACAAGGGGTGACCGTGCGGGGGCTGTAGTAACTCAGAAAATGGAAGAAGTAGCCACACCCTGTGAGTGGCTGGCAGAGGTGGCACCTACAGAGGAAGTGTCTAAGGCGACCCAGAGCCTGAGACCATGAAAAGCACCGGGCAGAGATGATCTTCCAAGCGAAATGCTGAGGGAAGGTGGTGCTTGTGTGTAGACTGCCCTGCATGACATCATTAAAACCGTCTGGAGCACAGGAAGGGTCCCGCAATAATGAAAGGATGCCCTATTGGTCCCCCTCTTGAAGTAGGGGATCTGCACCGATTGTAATAAATACAGGGGCATCTCGCTCCTCAGTGTGCCGGGAAAGGTCCTCGCAAGGATCATTCAACATCGCCTTGCTAGGCAGGCTGAGGAGAGGCTTGCGACACCCCAATGTGGTTGCAGGCCAGGGCGGTCTTGCACAGATGCCATATTCTCTGTCCGGTTTCTACAGCAGAGATATAAGCAATTCCAACAGAACCTGCATCTCTGCTTTATTAACCTGGTCAAGGCCTACGATTCCATCAGTAGGTCAGGGCTGTGGATTGTTCTTTATGTTTTCGGGATCCCTGACTCCCTGCTCACCATCATTAAGGACCTTCATGAGGGTGGGCAAGCCCGGGTAAAGCTACATGGTTGGGAGTAAGAGCCATTCCCTGTTCAACTTGCGGTGCGACAGCGATGTCCTCTGGCTCCTACGTTATTCAACATCTTTTTTGACCACGTAGTTCGAGAGGCTTTCCATGGATGTTCCAGTGGAATTTCCATCTGGTACAGGTACAATGGGAGACTGATTGATGCCCGGGTGCGGTCAAGGGATGGCTCCCTATTGGCAAACCATGTTATCTATGCCGATGATTTGGTGATTGCTGCTCATTCTGAGGAGGAGTTGGGGGATCTGCTGTTGAACCTCGAGAACGCCACAAAAAGGTGGGGTCTTACCATCAGTCCAACCAAAACCAAGCTCCTGTCTGGGTTTTTGGTGCCATCAGGTACCTAACCTCCATGAGTGATGGGGCGGTCATGGAGATAGTGGTGAAATGTCCATACCTAGACAGTGTGCTTATTGCCGATTCCGGTTTGACAGCGGCGTTCTCCGAATCAGTCGGGCAGCATTATCGTATCGTCGGCTACGTAACGCTGTGTGGAAGCTGCCTGACCTGTCGCTCCAGACGAAGCTTCGGGTCTTCTCAGCTGCAGTCATGCCCTCTCTTCTCTATGCTTGCCAAACGTGGACCACCCTGGCAGAACATGTGCCATCTAGAAACTTTCCGGCTTGCCTGCTTACGATCCATTCTGGGTTTAACCAGGTTGGATTGTGTGAGGCGAGGCTGCGGTTGCTGGGTCATGTAGCCTGCATGCCCAGCCACCTCATGCCCAAGCAGTTGCTGTTTGGCCGGATAGAGGGGGCTAAACGGGCACGGCATGGGCTAGAGAAGAGATGGACCGATGTGGCACAGGAGGACCTGGAGCTGAGTGGACTTGCTGAAGTCTGGTTTCAGTGGTGTCAAGATTGACCTCTGTGGAGGAGAATTGTGAAGGATGCTACAGGGCAGTTGGAGGTAGTCGCCCTCCAACAACAACAGAGGGTGGAGGAGCGACGCTCACAACGCAGTTGGGCGACTAAAATACAACAATGAAATCTATTTTTTGGGTCAGGTCACGTAAAAAATCCATTTTTTGGGTCAGGTCATGTAGAAAATTATAAATTATGGGTCAAAAAATGGATTTTCATTGATAATATTGGTAACTAAAGCCTTCGAATTAAAGTAAAATACAACAAGTTGGCACAGTCGGGAGCGTAGGTGGTGCATCTGCCAATCATCTCAGTCAGGCAGCCCATAACACCTGGGTCTGTCCCGTGAACTCGTCGGCGAGCCTTCGACATTTCACGTGGATTCAAGGTGCACATGACCTGGCACAGGTGCCGTGGTGACGTTACCGCCACTTAGTGGCGAATGGCGGTTGTTGTTGTTGTACACGTGTGTGCATGTTTGCACACGTGTGTGTGCATGTGTGTACACGTGTGTATTATGTATGTGTGTATGTTCATATGTCCATGTCTTTATTTGCGTGTGGGGAGCGGTGGCGCAGCGGGGAGCGTTCTGTGAATGTTTGTGTGTATGTGCGGAGAGCGGTGGCGCAGCAGTTAGCGTTCTGTGAATGTTTGTGTGTGTGTACGGCGAGCGGTGGCGCAGCGGTTAGCGTTCTGTGAATGTTTGTGTGTGTGGAGAGCGGTGGCGCAGCGGTTAGCGTTCTGTGAATGTTTGTGTGTGTGCGGAGAGCGGTGGCGCAGCGGTTAGCGTTCTGTGAATATTCGTGTGTGTGTGCGCGGAGAGCGGTGGCGCAGCGGTTTACGAGCCGCGCTTCGAACCCGGCTGTGTCTCCAGTTTGATTCCCGCTCAAGGTCACCGACACCAGTGGTGATTTTCTGAACTGGTCCTGGGCCTCCCCTAGGTCGACTCATCCTGACATGAGTACCTGGAGTTGTGTATGGTTAAACGTCACCATTAGGAAGATAAAGGCGGCCCGACATTTTGCCAGCCACCCACCCCTTCGAGTGCCATGTCGACCTTCATAGGCGCTAACAGCACTTGACCTTACAGTTTGTTGAGACTACACGGGGGGGACCATTGTGTGTTTGTGTGCGTGCAGCATGTCGTACACGGAGGCTATCCGTGTGCTCAGCGCTCGGAGGAAGTCGTTTCAATTCCCAGTGGAGGTGAGACACCGGTCTTCAGCAAGTCCGCTCAGCTTCAGGTTCTCCTGTGATACAATAGTCCATCACTTCTCCAGCCCGTGCCATGCCTGTTTAGCCCCCTTTATCCAGGTAAACAGAAGCTGCTTGGGCATGCGGTGGCTGGGCCTGCAGGCTACCTGACCAAGCCACCGAATTTTTGTGAGCTCCTCACACAATCCAACCTGGTTAAACCCATGATGGATCGTAGGCAAGCCAGCCAGGAAGTTTCGAAACACTGCAGATGTTCCGCCAGGGGGGGTCCATGTTTCGCATGTATAGAGAAGAGAGGACATGACTGCAGCTGACAAGACCCAAAGCCTCGTGTGGAGCGACAGGCCAGGCAGCTTCCACACAGCGTGACGTAGCCGATGAAACGATAAAAATGCTGCTGCCCGACTGATTCGGAGCGAGGCGTCCACTGCTAAACCAGAACCGGCCAAAAGCACACTGCCTAGGTATGAAAACTTCTCCACTGTCTCCACAACTGCCCCATCACTCAAGGAGAACTGAGGAGGTGGAGTTTTTGGTGGCACAAAATACCCAGACAGGTGCTTGGTATTGGTTGGACTCATGATAAGACCCACCTCTTTGTGGCATTCTCCAGGTCCAACGCCAGAGCCCCCAACTCCTCCTCAGATTGAGCGGCAATTACCAAATCATCGGCATAGATCACATGGTTGGCCAATAGGGAGCCATCCTTTTACCTTATCCCAGGCATCGATCAGCCTCCCATTGTACCTGTACCAGATGGAAATTCCACTGGAATATCAATGAAAAGTCTCTCAAGCTACGTGGTTAAAAAAGATGTTGAATAATGTAGGAGCCAGATGGCATCCCTGTCTCACCCCAAAGTGAAGACAGAATGGCTCTGACTCCTGACCACGTAGCTTTACTCAGGCTTGTCCACCATAATGAAGGTCCTGAATGACAGTAGCGTCAGGGATCCCAAATACATGAAGAATAACCCACAGCTCTGGCCTATTAATGGTGTCCTAGGCCTTGATCAGGTTAATAACTCATAAATGTAGGACTTGTTGGAATTTTCCAGACCTCTGCTGTTGCAGCTGGACAGAGAATAGGGCGTCTGTGCAAGGCCGCCCCGGCCTGCCACATTGGGGTTCCACAAGCCTCTGTTCATCGTGACTGGCAAGGCAATGTTGAATGATCCTTGCCAGGACTTTTTCCGGCACACTGAGGAGCGAGATGCCTCAGTAGTTATTATAATTGGCGCGGTTCCCCTTCTTAAAGAGGGGGACCAATTGGGCATCCTTTCATTCTTGCGGGATGATTCCTGTACTCTAGTCGATTTTAATTATATCATACAGGGCAGCCTGCAGACACGCAGCACCTTCCCTCAGTAGTTTGCTTGGGAGAGCGTCTCTGTCCGTTGCTACAGATGGCACCTCCGCCAGCTTTTTACAAGGGGTGGCTACTTCCATTATCTGAGGCATCGCAGCCCCAGCATGGCCACCCCCATGTTGTACCACAGTGTTATCTGATCCGGAGGGGTTCCCTTCACCCAACATTGCACAGAAATGCTCTGCAAACCTGCGAACTTGTTCTTGCGGGTCGGATAGCAGATCACCATTTTCCCCTTTAAGGATAGTAATCGGTGCAACGTTGTCAATTAGCTTTCTTATGGAGTTAATAAGTGATTTTTGATAATGGGCTACCGAGGGAGACTCCATCTCCTCAGCAGCTCACGACCACCACTCATCCTTACAACGTTGGACAGATCTCCGAACCTCTGAGCGAAGGTTGCGGTAAACCTCCTCGTTTTCAGGCTTGAATACCTCCTCCGTCAGCCAGAGTTTCTGGGGAGGTCTGGACCGTGTATCCAGTGCAGCCATTCCAGCAGCATGAGCCACAGCTCTAAACCTCACCCATTTCCCCTTGGTATCGGGAGGAGTTGGGGACGATTTCAGCCCCAGCTGTAAATTATTATTCGCTTACAGCTTTCATCAGCTAGCCGAGACCAGGTCACTGTGGGATTCAGGGGGGTCCTTGGTGGACGCCCACCACTGCCGTGAAAGAATAGCACGTGGATTTTAGAGATGACAAACCGATCGTCAGCGGGCAGATCAGCTGTACGGTAAGTCCTGTATCAAGGACATGGGCCTAAATCGGCTGCTCTGCCATTGTGTATTCCAGCAGATGTCCTTGTTTGGTCCCGGCATGAATCCATGATATTGTGTGGATGCGCCAATGACGGAACAGAGTGTTGGTGATCACGAGCCGATGGGCTGCACAGAATTCTATCGGCCTCCTATGTTGTTGAGCTAATCTGGCCCATGCCTACCAATCACTCCAGCTCAGAAGTCTGCATCATGACCCACTCGGGCATTAAAGTCACCTTGCAGGATGACTCAATCCCATGGGGCCACTTTAACCAACACTTTTGATAGGAGGTCATAGAAGGCATCTGACTCATCGGCCTTGCCTGCATCCCTCCACTGATGTTCATCTTCAGTGGGAGCGTAAGCCACCACGACCATCACCATCCCTTGCCTCTCATTTATCGGGAGATGAACCCACAGTAGCCTGGGAATCACAGGTTCCCACACCTCACCACTACTGTCCCAAGCCTCCTTCATTTTATATTCAGAACAAGAGCCACTCCCTGTTGTTCGGCAGTTTACTGCCCCGAGTGGAGGATTGTCCACCCCTCCTGATATGTGGTGCCAGAACCAGTCCACCGGACCTCCTGTATCCCACGAAGGTCCAGGCGGTACCAGTCCAATTCCTGACACAGGAGTGGCAACCTCTCCTCTGCAGCGAGTGTTCGAACATTCCACGTGGCCACACACAGCGGCTTGTTTCTGGAGGAACCCCGGTGGTGGGTACTAAGTCTCCTGGCTCTGCCAAATGGGGTTTGGTGAGGAGACGTCATAAATGCTCGGTCCCCCCGGAGCCTCCGGCACATGCTCGAGTTTTTCTTTTCCATAAGAGTAGTTGAGTGGTAGTTAGGTTGAGGCTGGGGGGGTTAACAGCCCCCAGGAGCCACCACAGCATTACCAACCAGCGCCACGAGGAGGCGGAGGAGGGGTGTTGTTTTTTCCGACTACACACAGACACACGTAATGGCGGACGCCGATACCCATCAGTCCTGTGAACACCAGAGTTCGACTCTCGTGCGTGGTAGGGTTTCATCTTTGCACAGATTGCTGCTGTGGGTTTGTTAACCCTTTTGTGGTTTTGACGTCGTTCTTGTTACGTTGATGTCAGTTCGAACATTTGTTGTGTCGCAGTAATCTCGCATCAAGAGCTTGCAAGGGTTAAAGATAGGAGACACTGTTAGAGAAAGGAGAAAGTGTTAGAGATAGGAAACAGTGTTAGAGATAGGAGCCAGTGTTAGAGATAGGAGCCAGTGTTAGAGATGGTGTTAGAAATTGGAGCCAGTGTTAGGGATAGTAGACAGTGTTAGAGATAGTAGATATTGTTAGAGATAGGAGCCAGTGTTAGAGACAGAAGCCAGTGTTAGACGAAGGAGTCAGTATTAGAGATAGGAGTCAGTGTTAGATAGTAGACAGTTTTAGAAATAGTAGCCAGTTAGAGATAGGAAACTGTTAGAAATAGTAGACAGTGTTAGAGATAGGAGCCAGTGTTAGAGATAGACAGTGTTAGAGATAGGAGCCAGTGTTAGAGAAGGAGCCTGTGTTAGAGATAGGAGCCTGTGTTAGAGGTAGATAGTAGCCAGTGTTAGAGGTAGGAGACAGTATTCGAGATAGGAGACATTGTTAGAGATGTGAGCTTTTTCCCATGCGTGCACAAACAGCCCTTGCCTTTCTGGCACGTGCGGGCTACCCATCCTGTGTCTCTGCGCAGTGGGGTCGTGACCTCCAGAAGGAGCACGAGCGCTACCTGGTGGCTCACGCTGGTGGCTCCCCTATCTTCGTGGCCGAGTGGCCCCGCGACCTCAAACCGTTCTACGCTCGCGACAGCGGCGGCGCAGACACCGCCCGCACGGTACTCACCCGTTCGCCCATTCTTTTGCTCGCCTGCTCTCCCACCCGCTTCCCCGTTCCCTTGCTCGCTCGCCCATTCACCCGCTTTTAAACCCACTCATTCACTCACCATCTTGGCCACTCGCTCACCCGCTTGCTCGTTCACCCACTCGCCCGCTCGTCCACTCACTTGCCCGCTCACTCATTCCTTGCCAGCTTACCTTCTTGCTCACCTGCCTGCGCCATCGCTCACCCGCCCACTGGCTCGCCCGCTCCACCTCGCCGACTCACCCCCGCAGCTGCTCGCTCACCCGCTCGTTCGCCCGTCGCTCGCACCACTCGCACTCACTCAACATGTCACCGACACTCGCTCACCCACCTGCTCACCATCTTACCCCCTCCCCCTCGGGACCCGATATAGGTGTCCGCGGTTGACCTCCTGACCCCAGGAGTGGGGGAGCTGTGCGGTGGTGGACTCCGCGAGGAGCGGCTGGAGCGGTTGGAGGAGCGGCTGCGTTCGTACGGCTCGCATACACAGACAAAGGTCCCCCGCGTAGCCTCCACCGGTCAGAGGGTCAAGGACTGAAGCCACCAAAAACAAAGATCCCCCGCGTAGCCTTAAGAGACTGTATGGTCAAGTGCTGTTGGGGAGCAGCTCCAATGAAGACCGGCACGGCACACGAGGTGGTGGGTGACCATATCCACGCCTGCCTGCCTTTGTCTCCCTGGGTTATGATGCGCACTGCACACTGCACCAGGTACTCATTTGAGGCTGAGTCGACCTCGGGGAGGCCCAGGACCGCTTCAGATAATTGTCACCATGTTGGTGGCCGTGTGCGGGAATCGAACTTGTGTCACTGTCAGCGTTTGTAGAGAAGAGGATTAACTGCTGCGCCACCACACCTCATGACACACGCACACCCTACTGCACACCCCAATGCACACTCCACCGCACACCCCAACACACACCCCACCGCACAACCCAACGTACACTCCACTGCATACCCCACTGCACACTCCACCGCACAACCCAACGTACACCCCACTGCACATCCCAACGCGCACCCCAACCCATCTCACCGCACACCCCACCGCACAACCCACCGCTCACCCTACCGCGCACCCAACACACATCCCACCGTACCCCCCGCACACCCCACTGCACACCCCACCGTGCACCTCAATGTGCACCCCAACGCACATCCCACTGTACACCTCAACACACACCCCAACAAACATCCCACCGCACCCCCAACACACATCCCAGCGCACACCCCCAACACATCCCCCAACACATTCCATCGCATACCCCACCGCACATCCCAGTGCACACCCCAACACACATCCCACTGCACATCCCAGCGCACATTCCACTGCACACACCAGCGCACGCCAACACACACCCCAACACACATCCCACTGCACACCCCACCGCACACCCCACCGCACACCCCACCGCGCACGTCAGCAAACACCGCAACACATATCCCAACCCACACACCACCGCACACCCCAAGACACACCCAACACATCCCTCTGAGCAACTCTACACGCACCGCAATACACACCCAATCGCACACCCCAACACACAACCCACTGTGCACCCCAACACATCCCACTGCACACCCCACCGCACACCCCGGCGCGCACCCCAACACACATCCCACCGCGCACCCCAACACAACCCACTGCGCACCCCAACACAACCCACCGCACACCCCGGCACGCACCCCAACACACATCCCACCGCACACCCCAACGCGCACCCGAACGCGCACCCCAACACAGGCAATGTAAAATCACTACGCTTCACCTGCTGTCTTGTCTCCTCCCTGTGTCCCCGTATCTCCGCGTCCCCCCCCCTCCCCGTGTCTCCCCCACCCGGTGTCTCCGCAT
>JAZEWT010000023.1:2120925-2135854 GCA_036362905.1 Mordacia mordax
CTCGGAAGATTCTACCGATCTCGGAAGATTCTTCCGGTCTCGGAAGATTCTACCGATCTCGGAAGATTCTACCGGTCTCGGAAGATTCTAACGGTCTCGGAAGATTCTACCGGTCTCGGAAGATTCTACCGGTCTCGGAAGATTCTACCGGTGTCGGTAGACTCTACTTGTTTTGGTGGAATCTTCCTATCTCGGTAGCGCGCTACCAGTTTCGAGTCTCCGGCTCTCAGTGGCGCCACCGCGTGGCCACTGAGTGGAGTCGCGACCTCCTGTGTGAGAGTGAACACTGGAGTCTATTGTGAGTCTCAAAGTGCACTTAGCCTGGCACAGGCGCCGTGAGGACGTTAACGCCACTTCGTAGCGAACGGCAGCTGTTGTTTAGTCTCTGTGTGAGTCTGTGCGAGTATGCAGGTCGCTGTGTGAGTCTGTACGAATCTACAGGTCTGTGCGAGTCTGTGTGAGTGTGAGTGTGCGAGTCTGTGTGAGTCTGTGTGAGTCTCTGAGTCTCTGTGCGAGTCTGTGTGAGTCTCTGTGCGAGTCTGTGTGAGTCTCTGTGTGAGTCTGTATGAGTCTTTGTGAGAGTCGCTCAAAGCCACTTCTCTTTGGCCGGGTAGAGGAGGCTCAACAGACGCAGCATGGGCGGCACTCAAGGTGAACTCTGATGTGGTGCGGAAGGATGTGAGTCTGAGTGGACTCGCTGAAGACCGGTACCAGCGGAGTCAAGATCGACCTCTGTGCAGGAGGATCGTGAAGGACGCTACTGGGCAGTCGGACGCAGCCACCCTTCAAATAACAGAAGGCGGTGGAGCTGTGGTGCCAAGCCGCGTGCCGTACCAGGCTAGGTGCACCTGCACACCCACACCCAGCGATCGGGGGCTGTGAGTACGGGTGGGGGGGGGTTGTACGCGCGTGAGCGGTGCCGAGTGGGGGGGGGGAGTCGCGCCGTGCCAGGCTGAGTGCACGCTGACTCTCGCGCCGTGGAAGTCAGGTTGCTCGATCGGGGAGAGGTCATGGAGAGGTGAGGTTGGTAAGAAGAAGGGTAGCAGCATCCCCCGCGGGGTAAACAGCACGGGGTTGAGGTAACGTCGCGGGGGGGGGGCGGTGTGAGTCTGAGGGAAGTATAAGGGAGACGAGCGGAGGCTCGTGTGAGTCACGTGAGAGAACGTGGCGGCTGAGCGGCCGTGATGTCGGGTGTAGGCGGATTGTCAGCGCGCGAAGCACGGGGTATCGTGTTGTGTTACTGTGTGTTAATGGTTGTTGTTAGTGGGTGTTATGTTAGGTGTTAATAAAGTGCTGCAAAAACAGAAGTCTCCCGACGTCGCTGGTGTGGCTTCCGCGTAAGAAGAATGGCGCCGTTCCGCGTGCGCCGGGACCCATGCGGGGCACGCCAGCGGGCGGCCGGCTGGTGGTGTGGAGGCCGCATGGTGGTGTGGAGGCCGGCTGGTGGGGTGGAGGCCGGCTGGTGGGGTGGAGGCCGCATGGTGGTGTGGAGGCCGGCTGGTGGGGTGGAGGCCGGCCCGTTGGTGTTCCCTCACAGAGCGACGATCAGAATATCCCCCCAGATCGCTGGGGGTTTTAGCCACTGGTGAACAGCGGATGCTTCTTGTCCGCCTCTGTATCACCTCACAGCAGTAATGTGGAGTTCGATTCCCGGCTCGGGTGTCGCCTCTGTGTGATAACATATGCTTGGCGTATGTATTGCAAACCTAGAGAGGATCAAATGCGCGAAATAAAAAAACCCACCACAGAATACTTCATCTTCAACAGCGACCACAGAACGAATTGCCCCGATCGGCTCAGCTCAACGATCCACAGCCCTATGTCTGTTCCACACGCAGCTCCCAAGCGTCTGATTCTAACATTACTACAGCGAGCACACACATCTTGCGAAGCCGACTCCTTCATTATCAATGCCCTCTTAATCATGAACAGAGCTGCGGGGGGGGGGAGCAGAGCCCTATCGCGGCCGACAGAGGGTTCAAGGTGGAGAATATCCAGAATGTGACACCCGACAATCGCAGGGCACAGTTTTTTGGGATGGGGGGGAGGTTACTCAGCAGGCTAATTAACCTAGACAGCAGCGGTTCTTAGGATGGTGAGAGGAAACTGGAGTAGTCAGCGACAAAACACGCAGATACGGACAGAACACGTATGGTGCCAAGCCCCGTGCTGTGCCAGGCTAGGTGCACCTGCACGCTCACACTCAGCGATTGGGCCGTGAGGGGGCGGTCGTGATATGGGTTAAGTGGGTCGTTCACGATAAGCGGTACTGAGTGGTAGTGATGAGCGGGGCCGGGTTATGGCAATGAGTGGTTCCGAGTGGCGGTGATGAGCAGTGCCGAGTTGTGTGATGGGGATGGCTGAGTGGGGGTGTCGTGCGCGGTCAGGCTGGGTGCACGTGGGCACGCCCGGGGTTTGAGCCGGGAGAGAGCGGACGCATGTCCGGGTCTGATTGACTGGGCACTTGCTATGGGTGGTCTACCGAAGAGAGGTCATCAAGAGGTTAGAACGGTAAAGAGCAGGTGGCTCACCCCGAAGCGTAAACAACAAAAGCGCCAGCTCGTACGTCCCGGGATCCACGGGGCGCGACAACGAGCGGACCTTTGGTGGTATGGAGGCCGGCTCGTTGGGGTGTGCCCCGGACACACACAAACTCCACACAAAAAAGCACCCAGGCGGAAATCGAACCCCGGGGCTTCTTGCCATGAGGCGACAGCGCTACTCACTGCGCAGCCACCGCGCTGCCCTGTGAAGCCGACTGTGCATTGTTCCGTGATGACTGTGTGGCACAACTTTGATTCCGTTTTTTTACGGAGATGAGAGACAGCAGTCACGTGTAGCGACTTGGAGGTGAGGAAGACTCGGGAGTGAGATCTCGGAGGTGAGGACTTGAAGGTGAAAATCGAAGGTGAGGGACTCAACCACTCCAGTATCGACAACTGTCTTTATATACCATTATTTAAGACGTCACATTTGCCAGACTGAGCAACATCCTGTCACTCTCTGATGCTGAGAAGCTACTACGCATCTTCATCTCTTCACTAAACGACTATTGCAATGCACTAATTCCTGGTATCCCTGCCTAGCTTTTCAAGCGTCTCCAACGTGTGCAAAATGTGGCTCTGAGAGTCCTCACCCGCACTCCCATCCACGACCACATATCCCCACTTTTGAAAGTATGAGTATTCGTATGTCTGGGACTGCCTGTACAGTAAAACACTTTCAGAAGAACACTCAGTTTTGTACAATTGTATTTATTTTGTAAGAGAATGTAAAAATCACATTATACTCTTGCTTGAACTGTAGCTAAAATACCCAACAGCCATTAAACAGCGATTAGACCAGTCCCATAGGCATCATGCAGCAACACAAATGCAGCCAACCTTATTGCAAACAAAAGCGATAAAATAAACTATACGTAACATAAAACCAAATAAGTAAAATATTGCATATATCTCAATTTAGCCTCGTATGGCAGAAATAAAAATATTTGTTTAAAGGCTTATTTAACAAGGGAAAAGGATAGCAAATATCTCATTCTGCGTGCATCAATATCCCATATGGCAAATACATCTGAAATTCGTACTGCTTACAAAGTCAGTTTTGCGAAGAATAGCAAGATTCTACATTGTTACAGTTTGATTTTAAGAACATGAGAATACATTGTTCATCCGTAACTCGCATACATTGTTCCTCAGTTTCCATGAGAATTCCAGGGGCTGCACTGAACAAATAAACACTGGGACCGATTTCATACTTATAGTCAAATTGCTTCATAAATCTGGAACTGTAATTATATACCAATATCAACTTGAGGGGACACCTGTGGACATGGAGGGATAGGTACAGCTCATGTGCAAGGAGATCGACTGTGGCATCACAGGACAATTATGGATGTAGCAAGAGGTGCCTTTATCTAGTAGTATGTAGATAATGCAAGAAAATATGCATTTTAAAATAATGTGTGTACAGGGCTGATATGCAGATATTCAATGACTGCTTAAGGAAAGTCTTTCGGGATAGCTGTATCTTGTGTTCCTGCTCTTCGTGACGTTTTGCCTCCCACGCTGGAGGAATCATCTGGCGTTGTGAATGGTCGAGCTGAAGCGTGTTATCTTATATATCTGCCTTGTGTGAATGTCTTCTTGTGATGTTGGAAATAGTTAAATAGTTCTATACTTAAAAGTGATGGCAGCTCGACACAGCTATCCCGAAGGAACAGCTATTTAGTGAAATTTATACATCGAGCCATGAAAACCTGACAGGTAAGCACTCATATCCACAGGACATCTCAACATCACAATTAGGTGCCCCTTTGATTACAATAACATCACTTTAGATCATTTTTCACATGCATGCTTTGTGCACTTTATACACATTGCTCTCCAAATGTACTAACATTCTCATAGAATATAGGGATGTTTAATGCCGATGCAATAATCACTCAAACACAAATTGGCATGTCAGACTGCAGTCTTGAATTCCCAGTGATATAAACAGAAACACAGAGTAAAAATTAGATGTCCCTACAATGTTACCCTAGCTTTTAGTGGAGCATGCCGACATCTGCATGTAGAGAATATGCAACTGCTTGTTAACCCGGTTTTTGTAGCCCACGGTGACCGTGTAGCTGGATACTGCCTTCTCCCAGCCTGAAGTGGGTGACTGTCATAATCCCCAGAAATACCCAAGACACCCAAATACAGGGACATGCCCTAAAATAGAATGGTCGTGAATACTAATATTAATCCTAATATTATGAATATCTAGGAGTATTAGTCGCATTACATTATCACAAATAATATCAGCAACATTTATAATAAGGTTTTATTGAACGTCCGTCATACGAATGTTTGACCAATTGTTGTATATGGGATGAAACCCAACTTCACAGCATTAACATCTGTAAACAGGGCAATGACCTACTTTGCTTATTACTATCCTAGGAAATACAACACAAACGCAAGGAGATCCCCAACCACCACAACCTCCAGACAAGAATATGTCGAGGAGGCATTTTTTTTAATTTAAGTTTTAAGTGTCAGCACCACAACAGCAGATCAGGTAATGAAACTGTATAAAGTTCACTAGTTCAATGTTCCCGTAAATATTCTGTTAATTTGATCTTGTAGATGAGAATTCCTTGATACATAACCCCACTATCTCGGGTGGCTAAACTTGACTACAATATAGACACATTGCTCGCTCCGGGTTCCTAGTCGAGCTTTCGTACATATTTCATCTGCCAACAGTGCAATAGTCAGAACTATAAATAGGAAGGCATTTGCCACGACAGATAGCAAGTGATGCTGTTTCAGCCATTGTACTACGCAACAGCTGTAAGGGGCCAAATTTCCTCACGTTTATTCCATGTCACTATTAAGATGAAACTCAAGGTCTTCATTTATCGAAGGCAACCTTTATTATTTAATTAATATCTTGTCCGTTTTTTACCACTAGCTTTCACACACTTTATCAAAGCTGGTTGTGATGTCTGAAGTTCCAGTTTGTGCCATGAGGACAATGGAGGCTCTGAATAGCTCAATGTGTAAAGACTGATGCGATTTTCAAGTTTACAAACCACACCCGTTACAAGCCTCGTCAGCGGTTTGCCCTGCCATCACTACTACTACCTTTACACTCCATCCAAAGACGTCCTGCACCACATGCACCAATAGTTTGCTTAACTCACCAATGTTTTGATAATAACAATATAAAATGTATTGTCTATAATGCACACAGTATTCGTTCAATGTTGAAGGTATTTGTTTAAAGAGTGAACGACTTAAGAGGCACAAGGAAACTGCAAGAGGTGGGGGAAGGGGAAAGCAGCCCCACGGTTCGGCCAGTGCCAATATTTGCCAAAAAGTGCATACTATATATTATGTTATCAGCCAATTAATGTTTTTTTAGTTATGGGACGCCAGAAAACGGGGAGGAAATTTATGTTTACATCTTATGGGATAAAAGACACATTGTCTTTTGCAGTACCACCACGTGCCTTTTTTTAAAGACTTCATAGCATCACGTTACTAAATCAAAGGATCATCCAATAATGAACCACCGATAGCTTGTTTGTTGGATGTTCTTGCAAGCAAGCAGTAATATATGCATGAGGGTGACTTTGGATTGCCATTATAAATAAAGTCAATGTCATAACGCCTCTAAAAGACATATAGGCATAGTGATACGTGTCAAAACTATTAATAAGGCAATGGGTGAACTGCTGTGGTAAATCTACTGCTCTAACCCCCTTAAAACTAGACATCACAATTTGAATCGTGGTTATACGTGACAAACATCACTGAAGGCCAACCTGTCGCACCATGTCAAAAATACAAACAAAAAAGTAATACATTAGTCAGGACACGCATGATCACAAATGTTGGTAAACACGACTTTTCCATCTGTATAAGATAACGTGATGTGTTTATCTCTGTAATAATAACGTGCATGGTCAAAAATGTTGGTCATGTTTGAGATTTGCATATAAATTAGCATCGTGAGGATCATCTGCAACAGATTTGATTGAGTATGGTTCCACACAATGTCATCATGTACAGTGCTCTACACAAGGCCTTCATACATGCTAGTTCTTATGCTCAACAGGATTTAACGTTCCAGTGTAAGGAGTTGGATCTTTTCAATGCGTCAAGTTTAAATTTCTATTGCAATGGAGAGAACTGGCAGATATGGTTGGCAGATTGTAGTCATGTCCTATGGGGTTGTGTACTAGAGACAGTCGCTATGAATTAATGCACCGACTCAATTCCCCTTCAGGGATTGTTTTAAAATCTGTACCCATCACTCCCCCGTTTAAATTGACGGATTTGGTGGCATGTAAGAATATCAACCATAGAAGGGGGTAGGGTGGCTGGCCGTTTGGTCCTTGTTAGTCAGTGTGGTGGGCGAGGAGGAAAATTCCTGAATTTTCCTGGGTCCCCAGACTCACTAAGACTGCCCCTGCATGCATCCCCCACATGCACATTGCACTCGGTCACCTAAAACACTGCTTTCCATAAAACCCAAGTCTTTACTTTGCACCTGAACCCATTCTGAATTTAAGTAACCTACATCACGTTCACAGTTGGTATTGCAACACAATTTAAACTATCCATGGTGCCTCAACTATTTATACATTCTGCACTTGATAATGATGGGTGACTTAACAATGGCAAAGCCCTTTCCCCCGTTTAATACAGCTTTGCAGTCAATGTCAGTCAGAGGTGCGATTTTACACCCCCTCAAATATCATTTAATGAACCTTTACACACTTTTTCAGCATCTAAAATATTCTACCAACAGGAAGAGCGCTCTCTCTACCCTATACCATAGTCCACTTATTTAACGAGAGTACTATAGTCTATTGTCCAGCGATGGACTGGCGTCCCATCGTCGGTATATCCTTGCCTTGTGCCCTGTGTCTGCCGGGATAGGCTCCGGCTCAACGTGACCCTGTATAGGACTAAGCGGTTTCAGACAATGAGATGAGATGAGACTATAGTCTATACAATAGATCACTCATCTAAAAAGAGCATTCTAGCCTATATCATGGACCACTCATCTAAAATAGAAAAAGATTACTAAATACTAAGCATATGAAATATTAACCCTGCGTAACATTGGTGAAATGACAAATGCCGTGGATGTGAATGAATAGCTGGAGCAGAAAAGGTTCATAGGATTATACAAACACAATTGATCACATCACTTCAATCTGATGTTTGGTAGCACAATGTTTCTGTGAGCCTGATTGCACCAGTCAGTTATAGAAGTATTTAAAACTTCAGTTTTAATCTCGTTATTTTTAAAAAAGGAATAGTGTGTCAAGTCTAATAATTCTTGTTTAATGCTGAATAGTCTGCAAAAGACTGCAGACAATTTAATACAACTCTATATAAACCACCATATCTGTCTTACAAACTTTAGGGTGTTACAATATTTGATTTCATATTTAGACGCGGAAAAAGGTATAAACTGTAGTGAATTGATTGGGGATAAACATTTAATTATTTCTGTAATAACATGTTGGCAATAACCCATGAGCCAATTTTCAAGCAAAAGCATATCAACGCCTACACTTTTTTGTGAACATTACAAAATTCTACAGGATGGTCCAAAAGTCCTATGGCTCTCGTTTAATTAACGCCTAATATTTATTTCCTTTGTCTCGTATCAGCCATAATAAATATATTAGCCCTTATTTGAGGGACGCAGCACTCGCGCATAACCTTCACACAATACCGCTTCTCCGTCACTGACCCCACAACTTGGAACGCTCTCCACAATAACTTTGCATCAAGATCAAATCCCCCACTACTTAAATAAAAACTCCTAAAAATTCACCTTTCAACACATGCCCCAATAACCCGAGCCAGGGATTGCACCTCAAAATGCATCCAGATAGCTGCTATGACTTCATATACTATGAAGAATGACTTGTGAGCGCATGGACTCATGAAAGCTCGAAAACTGGAAAAACTATAACATAGGGGTCACAAGTCATTTGGATCACCTGTAGCAAAAAATATGGAGGCGATTTAAAATCTGCATGCTGCATTACTATTGTAGAATTTGTATAATCCTTGCATTTGATGTAAATGTCACTGCTGGACTAAAATGTTGTGTAAAGTTAACAGCTGCAGTGGCTCCATGATGCCATACAATCAAAATTGTGACAATACATTTTAGGCCACGAATTTTGTGTTCACATTGCTATAGTGTTTTAAAGAATATAACAACCGTATTTTGCCTGGGATGCATTGTTATTAACACGTTTTACTCAAAGTTATTCAGAAACAATAAAGGCCATCATCAAGGATATGTTAGCATGAACAGCTGCTATATATGGCATTAATTATATTTTAACAGCCAACACGAAAGTATGTTCCGTATTTCAGACTAACAGACTATTGTCCATTATCGAATCAAAGGCAACATCAACTAAAATGATTTTAGTTCGCCTGTAGCATGTGTGTTGCTTTAATAGTAAGAGATTTACCAAGTACAGACTGACCGAGTAAACTATGTCTCTAATCAGAACTGCATTACCTTGGCACATGTCCCCACAAATAAAATGTTATATAATTTACTGAAAAATATATAAAATAAAAAGGAATAAAGATTGAAAAAAGAACATATTCAATGACCTTCCAGAAAACCTTCAAAAATGAAAAAATCTAATTTAAAAAATAAAAGCCAGTGTCATTACAAATGTCTTCGAACATTGACACGAAATGCAACTGCCTCGTGATCCCTCCTCACTCGGAGGTATGCCTGTGCGAGTTCAACAACTGAATGGCCAGCAAAGGAGGGAAAGCATGTCAGATGACTACTGCACAGATGGAGCCATGAGATCAGTTCCTAAACAGTAAGATGAACTGTGACCATCAGGAATGTAGCAGCATGCAGCAGATGGCTATATCTGAGAAACCAACAATGAGAGAGTTGATGAGAACCAACGATCTGATGGCAATGAGGCAAGTTAAGTTTCTTTTGAGAATATGATTTCTGGTGCTGCCCCATCTCCAATCACTGCTCATGCTACCACAGCCCTGAGGTACAGCACGCAGGCTGTGACAATTTTATCCTGTTACCAAATTACTATAAATACTCGCGTTCAGTTTTTCAGACTAAAGGTTGTTTATGCATGGGGAATTGTATGAGAACTCCACTCACATACAGGCAGTCCCGGGTTATGAACGGTTTCCATTCCTCAAGTCCGTTTATAAGTCGATTTATTTGCAAGTTGGAAAACACGTTATACTAAACATAAAGCAGTAATGCACTAGATGCTTTCAGAATTCAGACGTTACTGTCGTAGATATGTATAGTTTATATAAAACCTACTGCCAGAACACAATATTGTTATACTGGGTTCTCATTCGTAAGTACGAGCGTTCATAAGGCAAGGGGACTGCCTGTAGTCACAAACAACTCCCACAATATAAATGTGAAGCAATGAGATTGCACACGAAGAGCACTGGTTTTACGATTCACCAGAGCAACACCATTTCACAAACAATGCCCTGCTCATGTGCGACTGAGTCTTCTGTATTAAAATGGGGATGAGCGATCACGAGTCACTGCACTTCTAATATAGCCGGCACCAGCATGCCTCCAGAACTTGCCACGAATTACAGTAATACAGTCAAGAAAAAATCATCGGTGAGTTATGAGATGATGATGTTAACGCAAAGTACGTCCTCCTTCCACATTCACAGAACAATCTCATCCAGACAACCTTGCAATCAATACAATGCCAGATGTATCCAGGACTTTGCAGTTATTCCATTTGAATCCAAAGTGTTAATAATGTTTATACAAAAGTGTTGTTTTTGAAGTTATGTTATATTCCAATCAGTGTTTATAGTGTACTTAAATTTGATAAATTATCATGAACACCACAGAACATCAAAGTGAAAAAGAGACCTCTTTGGCTAATATGTATAACTTTATAATCTTTGGCTTAAAATCAAACAACCAACAATCCGTGTCAATAACTGAAGGCTTTAGAATTAGAGTCTTACGCAACATATTTTAACTTATCTGAAGGCCAGTTTAACTTAAATACATAATCTAAATCACACACACCTAAGATCATAGACAGGCTTTACAATAGCACATGTGGTATGTTGCTGTGTTTGAAATACCCGAAGATGCTGAACGCTGTCTTATGATCAGTCTTGCCCATCGTCGTACTTTCAATAACACACACAGTGATCGTTGCGAAATCGTACCGGGAAGTTTAGCTTCTCATGTTCTTTATTTTAACACGTGTTTAAACACTTTTAGATTAAGTGGTTTAGACAAGGCCTCAAAATATGAGGTATTGAGAAACAATTTGGAGGACAATGACCTAATGCTCATAAAACATCATACAAATTGAAAGGCTTGGCCAATCAATGACTTGTAACAATGTAAATTATATACATATATTATCAATACCCACGTAATCCTGTGCAGAGTGACGGGGGGGGGCGGTGTCTATCATCCTGCCAGCAGAGGGCACAAAGCAGAGGAATACCCAGGATGTGACGCCAGTACATCGCAGGGCACACTTTTTGGGGCAATTTACTCAGCAGGTCAATTAACCTATATATGTTTTAACATATTTAAACTCTGCAAATAACTGACAGGCTGAATGTATTTAATTTTCTCATTAACCTTCGAATTTTATGGCTGTATAAGTAACTACATCAAGTGCATAATTATAACAATTAATTTAAGCTATGGGTACTTTTGCCAGTGTACATATGTAAAACAGAGAAAAGGTTTTTACCACTTCTGGCAATTATACAGGTGTTACGATCTTAAAACATCGAAATAGACACCTTTCATAAAGTGCCGAGTTTAATTTGCAAAACCCACACTTTTACAAAGACACTTTGTGAAAGGTATCTATTTTGGTGTTTTAAGATCTTAACACCTGTATAATTGCCAGAAATGGTAAAAAAAAATCATTGACTTGTTGTATAATATAAAACAACTTATGAATTTGCTTAATGGAACAAAGACAAATAAAACGGATATACCTGTTTGGATGCATGATCTCTGGTTACCGCAGCAAACGGACGCGATGACAGAACGCGCAAAGAGAGACTCGCGGTACCAGCATACTGTACAAGAAGAGGCAGACACTGGGCGATCGTGCATCTCTTGCCTGAGTAACGGGCGTGTGCGATGTTCATGAAGAGGCAAGGGTATCCCGTGTCACCTGTGCACATATGTGCATTGTCACGCCATAATGAACCGAGCGTCCGTGTGGTTTTGCGTACATTCGCGTGTTCTAATCGTGCGTCAACCGGGTGCTGTTGTCTCGTTTGGGGGGTGGCGGTGGCGCTGCCGCTCGACGCAGCGTGGCGTATCTCGAGATGCCAGGAGTGGAGATGGAAGGGCTGTCCGGCTCTCTCAGGAGCTCTGGCGGTGGTGGTGGCAGGACCATGTCGTCTGTACTCTGCACAGGAGAGACCGTGTGCTGCTTCAGAGACTTGCGCTTTAAGGTGCGGTTGAGATCTGCAATAAAACTTGCTTGCACCAGACCGCCTGGCCGACCTGGAGAACTCGGCAACGAGACAGCTGAGACAACACCAGGGCTACTCGGGGCTCCTGGGTTTGAGATGTCAAGAGCTCCGCCTGTGAGTACTGGAGGAGAGCCCGGGGCATCAACTTGTCCAGAGAGCCGGGTGCTGTCGCTGCGTTTGGGTAGTGTCGGCGGTGCCACTTTTTTATGTGAAACAGCTGCCTTAGGAGATGGTTTGGGCAAGGATGGAGTCGGCCCCTCGTGGCCAGAGAGCACAGCTTGTTTACGGACAGGGCTTTCTTGACTGCCAGTTAGTTTAGAGGCCTGAGGTATATGTGCAGGTGGTGGCTTAGGCAGTGTCGCTGGGGGTGCAGGAACCTGCTTTAGAATAAGAGGAAGCTCTGGAGGGGGGGGTAAGCAATCTGTATTCATAAATGGTGGTGAAGGAAAGTCAGCTTCCTCTGGAGGTGGAGGGGGTGGCAGCTCAGGAGATGTCACAGCAGACTTCAGCTTGCTTCCATGTGGTGGGAAAGCAATAGGGATATGTCTTGCTGCCAAATTCAACTTTCCAGGTTTGGCCTGAGTGGAGGCAGTGCTGCTTACTGTCGTTTGCTGGGTGTCAGTCACACTCATTTTCTCCACTGCAGATGCCACAACTTGTCTTGATTCCTTGACACTGGAATTCCGTTGCGGGGTAGGAGGGGGCCTCTTGCCAGAACGCGAGGGTGAGCTGGGCGCTCTATCCCCAGCAAGGTTCGCAGGAGGTGGGTGATGTGGGATTTGCTTCGTAGGGGGCAGTGGTGGAGCAAGAGGTGGAAAGCCCTTTTGTATATCACAAGCCAGAGGTGGAGGTGGAAAATCGTCATCCGTTCTCGGCAGGCCGATTGAAATCGTGGAATGGTTGTTGCTGACTGGTGTAGGAAATCGAGCACTGAGGCCAGGCTTTAAGTAGGCATTAACAGGTGGTGGAAGAGAAGGAGGGAGGGGTGGGGGTGGGGGTGGAGGAGCCAGTGTTGCAGACATCTGCACTGGTGTTTTCTTTAAACCTTTAACAGCAGGCTGAATTACTGAAAATAATGGAGGCGGAGGAGGGATTGGCTGTGGAGATGATGTGTGGCCTTCCAGTGCTGCAGGAGGCAAGTGGGAGGAGGTGTCTATAGCTGTTGTGGGCAGTTTAACAGAGTAATTATTCACCTGGGCAGGAGCAGTAAGTTTCACTGGTGGCTGAGACAACACTGACATAAGTGGAGGCGGTGGTGGTAGAGGCATTGCCTGAACTGCTGAGATTTTAGTGAAGTTCACTGGTAGTGGAGGGGGAGGTGGGGGTAACGTTCCCATTGACAAAAGTAGAGAGTCGGGTGGAGGGGGTGGGAGAGATGGAGCGATGCCACAGTTTTGAAAAGGAGGTTTCAATCCTGACAGCGGGGGTGGTGGGATGGCGTGTGCCTTGCTGTCTCCATCAGCTTTTCCATGCCTCTCCTGTTCATGAAACAAATTAATAAGTAAGTATTAGAAAGCGTGCTCAAAGTGCTTTCAACATAAAACACAATTGTTGTTGCCAACACCATTAAAAGTAACAATAGCTGTAATTTATTACTTGCTCATTTCCTAGTATACTGTTCATTATAACATTACTGAGGGCACCATGGTGGGACAGTACGTAGCACTGTAGCCTCTAAAAAGAATTTCCTGGGTTCGATTTCTGGCTCAGGTGCCATGTGGAGCTTGCATATTGTCCCCATGCCTGCATGGGTTTTGCCAGGTACTCTGGTTTTCATCCATAGTCAAAAGACATGCTGCTGCTATCTAGGTTAATTACCTCCAGTGCCCTGCAATGACTTGGCATCCTATCCTGAGTATGGCACTGCCTTCAGCCCTGTGTTCGCCAAGACAGGCTCTGGCTCACTGCATCCAATACTCCGCAGCTCTGTGCAGCACTGTGACCCCCGGGTGAAAAGCACTCTGGAGGTACAATTATAAGAATAAGAGGTTTTTACCATTTCTTGCGATTATGCAGGTGGTAAGATCTTAACACCTTGCAATTATGCAGGTTAACACCTGCATAATTGCCAGGCAATTATGCAGGTGTTAAGATCCCAAACACCAAAATAGACATTTCACAATGTGTCCAGTTTGCAAAAGCCACACATACTAGTGGCAAAATATGCAAACAGGTAGCTTTGATAACCTATGCATTGTCCTTCAAACTGACCGGCCCACACCAGGCATGGCTTCCGTTTGAGCCTACTTGCCAGTGTCAGCCGTTGCCAAAAGGCAGTCAGCTCAGGACAATGCAGTATCAATGCTTATAGCTTCGGTGGAGCTGTTAACGCTATGGGTACTTTTATTGCCAGTATACATATATAAGAGTAGGAGGTTTTTACAGTTTCTGGCGATTATGCAGGTGTTAAGATCCCAAACACCAAAATAGATCTTAACACCTGCATAATCGCCAGAAACTGTAAAAACCTCCTACTCTTATATATGTATACTGGCAATAAAAGTACCCATAGGTGCAATTATTATTATTATTAAGATTAAGCAGATATTAGTTAGTAATAAATGAATTACACTACTACTAATCCAAAATCAGTGCGCTTTTAAAAATGTGGTTTCCAGCACAACTACTAATTAAATTGCTCATAAAATGTAAGTATATGCATAGTAATGTTCCAGGAAAAAATTAGTGTAACGTTAAAATATATACAATATATTTTATAAACAAGGACTAACCATTGCAAACTCACAATCACGTTTCAGCAGCTGCAGAAGCCACAGGCCTTACACATTCCTACAACAAAACCTCACGTCGTCAGATTTGGGTAAGCCAGAAATGCTACCAAACCAATAAAAATTCAAATATTTTAAATTCTATGTAATGATGTAGGTTTTCACGGCTCGATGCAT
>JAZEWT010000023.1:2135905-2155515 GCA_036362905.1 Mordacia mordax
CTCTCTCCTCTCCTCGCGACGTTTCGCCTCACACGTTGGAGGCATCCTCAGGCGAAATTCACCCTACATTAAGCTGTAAAGCAATAGCATACTGTCCAAAGTAGCGTATATGGCCTTGTTGGAGAAACTAGATTTAGTACTATATAGGGTGCCATCTACTACCTCCCACTGGGCTACTTCAACGCTCACATGAGAAACGATGGAGATACCTGGAAAGTGGTGAGTGTGAATAACAGCCTCCCCAATCTGAACCTGAGTGGTAAGTTGTTACTAGACATATAGTCAGGACTGTCCATGACAAACAACCACATTAAAATACAAAGATACTCATTAGTGCACTTGGTACTAAAGCAACCTTGGGCCAAAGGATGAGATGTCAACTGATTACCACTTGATGGTAAGTTGAGAAGGGAGGTTTAACGTATTCCCACTTATAAGCAAACAATAATGATATCACGAGCCTCCCAACCCCTAATAACGGACCCAAATTGGAAAGACATCTTCACACTTCTGGAAAAAGCCTTATAAAGCTGGTAAGCAATTACCAGAGAAACATTGTATCGATTTTAAGTATTTTGAGTTTACTCTCTAATACACCAGTGTGCTGAAGTAGTTCTAAAATTGCACATTCTCTTCACGTGAGAAAACATTACTGATAGGCTGTGCTGGGTGGAGGTGGGTTTAGGAAAATGTTACTTTAACATGAACCAACCCAAAAACACCATTAGGAATATAGTTTGCGAAGGCATATACATGTTAAAGTTGCATCCAATGTGGTTTTGAAGCAGTGATCTACTTTTCTACAGCAGGGGTGAGTATATCCATAGGACTACCACTGTCGACTTCCCCACAAAACGATGCTTATTTTATTGACTACGCAGGTATGATGGGCCAAGATAACCCCAAAACAGGATATAAATGTTGCGATTGCGAGTCACCCAAGTCACCATAATCACATTAGCATGTGCACCTTATGGATACAAAATGTCAACACAGACCTCAGAAACAGCTTACCTTGTTCTGTTCTTCTATCCGAGTGCCCCGCCGCCAGGCTTCGGAGAACATGGTGCTCACAATGCTCTGCGAGCGCGTGTGGCTGCCAGACATCGCATCCGACACACCGACCTCTGTGTGGCCCGAATGAGATTCTGCATGAGAAATGGACGTTGACACACACAGGCCCCAGTAATCGCGTCTATGAATTCATGTGTGGCAGCATTCTAGCTGGTTTGTGATTTGAACAATTTCCAGTCATGACTGCACTTATAGAATAAAATGTAAAGCAGTCGGGCTAAGTGATGATCTAGCACGTACCAATTCACTCCAGCAACCCGCTGTCAGACACCTCCTCATTACTCTTTCATTGCTACTACAGATTGCTCCAGATGTCTTGCGATACCCTCACTTAATGGACTCTTAATATATTTCTTTCCTTTGAAAATTTAGTCAGGGACGCGTCTCAAATAAAAAATAAAGAACAGAAGCATTGAACGATTGAAGAATGCATTTGTTCAAGTGGACCTGGCAATGTTGCATAACATGTCTCATAGGGTATGGTATCGAATGACGCCGGGCAAAGCAAATGCTGGTTCTCATACCATCTTACTGGACCTTGAACAAGGATATTATTAATATTTACAATAATTATATCTAATCAAGTCCGTATGTAATTTGTATAGTGCTTACATTACATTACGCATACATTGGTATTCAAAAATATTATGTTCTAGAGAATTAAATGGGGAGGTTACAAGACATCTGGACCATCCTGTACATGGATATTGTTCCCATGAGTTTCACACATTAATTTCAGCACCCATGATGTTAACATGGGTCTATCGGACTGTCTTTTATTTCTAACACATTATATTCAACCATATTGGAGGACACGACAGCAACATACTCAAGCAGCCACTCAATCACCAACTCTCTCATTCAATTACTAACCCATCCACTCACCCACTCAATCATAATTCACCCACTCAATCACTGACCAATTCGCCACTGCCTCACCTACTCACAATAAACTGACCCGCTTAATCTGAACTCCCTAATGAAATCGGGGTAATAATAAATCTGAGCTAACACACTTTGTAAATGTACATGTCGTTCTGTACTTAGACCAATGGGATGTAAAATACCTGGGATGCTTCCAGAGCTGGAAGCTGATTTCATGCTGGAGGATGAAAGGGATGACCAGTCTGATGTCACCTCAGCCCTCTTCAGCGCGTCTTGATAGTTGTCATACAGTATTCGCCCGTACTTAAACATACACAATTCCACCATCTCTATCATGTACTGTTACTAACGAACATCATGACTCCCTCTAACAACCCCAAAAGATTAAAAGATTTTAACAAAGAAACAACAATGGCCTTTGGGCATCACCATGCTACATTGATAAGACGTTCCTCAAAGTAAGGGTAAATTAACGATACAGTCTAGACGTAGAAGTGACTCATTAAATGGAACTTTGGTGAACAGTGACGTTACATCGCAGCTAACTAAAATATCATTACGGTTTAGTGTAATATCTTTACGTATGTTAACAAGATTTTGAGAGTTTTTAACGAATGATGCAGTGTTGCCAATACAGGGTTGAATTTCCATACGTTTAATAGTAACAAAGAACTGTGCCTTGCTATATGTTTTTCTGTCGTCCAAAGATGCAACATATGCATCGATGAAGACACTTTGAATATTTTTGTTAACTGATAAATATCATTCTTAACAACGTAATTTAATTAGTCTCGGTAAAATTACTTGTGCCACAACACCACTATAGACTGCAAGGTCTGAAGAATGTTTGTGCCAGCTAATCAAGTATCTGCTCTCTCCCTCCCCACCTCTCGATGTGATTTCCTCCACCGAGTCATTCTCTCACTTCGACATTGAATGAACATGCGTGGCACGTTATAAATTGTATATAATATTTGTGATATTGGCCAAACATCCTAATGCTCAAAATTACCTGCAAATTATGCAACTGGGATTACACATCACAATATTGGAACATCACAAATAACTGCCAGGACCCTCATGAAAAAGTCTTGGGATTCAGAGAAACGATTTCCTAGGAAATGAAGTATAACCACACATCATGCACATGCCATAAAACATTGGAGTGTTTGTAAAATGTAATGTCACACAAGCTAGACTATACATTACATTATTCGCGATTGCTTGCTTTTTACATCCACTTATTAGAGGCAATATATGGATGTACATGAAGTTAAATGTAATAACGTTGTAAATCAAATAAAACAGTTTTGAAAACCGAACGGTTGTTGTGATACAGCAGTGTAATGGTGAGCACCCTGGGCTTGGCATCCAGAGATGGCCGGTGCTTTTGAATTTCTTGACACTGTGGTTGAAATAATGGAGCAAGGTGCCACATATCCCTGCCCTTACCTCTGTCCATTCAGCAGTCTATGGATAGCTGGTTAGCAGGTCGCATGCAGTGGGATAAACATAGGTCATACTACATCTCCCAAAAGATATTATCAACATGGAAGAGCAGCAAAAAGGATCTCTATAGACCACGGATTGGCAGCGTACGACACGTGCCATGATCGGCAGGAAAGACGAAAGTATAATTAACAGCATAGAAACAAAGCTAAAATAACCCCAATGAAAAACTAGACTCGACTGCTTTCCCAGTCTCTAATTTATGCTATCCAATGAAAGCATTTTGATGTAAAAAGAAAAACAATTCAATTGATTTACTTACCACATTATATTTAGTGGGGCCAGCATATTAATGGCACGAAGATTCGTAAATAAGAGTGAATAATTTAACTCTTAGCACGCCACCTCTGATGGATTGATGACCCCTGCTTTAGACATTCTGTCAGCAGTGATGTGAGCAAGCATTTACAGGCCAAATTCTAATACAATTCATAAGGCGAACAATACTCATCCAATATCGATGATATTCATTTGAAGAGAAATATTCGGAAGTGCGAATAAAACGCAGCAGTGTGGAAGGACAACCAAAGTTAGCTGAAGCCAACATTCCCAGACTGCATGCTATATATTATGATAATATTTGCATTTATAGAGCACTTTTCACCAACAGTCACAAAGTACGGTGCAGAGCAGTAAAGACAATGGCATAACAACGTCAGAGCAGATCAATAAAGTAAACTAATGATTTTAAATCACTGAAGGACATAAAATAACAAATAAAATAATTGAGCAGAATCAACAATCCAAGCCAGAGGACTTCAAGGCCTTATGGAACAAGTGAGTCTTGAGACAGGATTTCAAGATGCCCAGAGACTCAGCTCACAATTTCCAATGGAAGAGTGTTCTAAAGTCTGGAAGCAGGATTGAAGTTATCGTGTTGAGGAGGGTGCCTGAAATAGGTCACGGATGTATGTCATAACAGCATCAGTGAGAGGCTGTAGGTGAGGAGGAGGATCTTGAATTCAATATCTTTCTTTAACCGGTAGGCAGTGGAGACACACCTGTACTGGGGATATGTGATCGTAGATAGAAGTGGGGGTGAGGCCTCTAGAAACCACATTCTGCACACGTGAAGATAATTCATAAGGTAGGCAGGGATGCCAGGGAGAAGTGCTTCGCAATCATCGATTCGTGAAGATATGAAGATGTAGATTAACTTCTCAGCGTCGGAGGGTGACAGGATGTGGCGCAGTCTGGCAAAATTTCTGAGACGGAAATAAACTACCTTCGTCACGTTGTAGTGTATCTGGAAGGTGAGTGAGGAATCAAGAATCACTCCTCGATTTATAATGTTATTGGACAATGAATGAATGTTTTTTAGTTATGGGAGGAAAATGGAGAAACAGGAAGAAACCCAATAGGGCGAACACACAAACTCCACTCAATTAATAGTAGATCCCAGGTTCTACTATTAATGTATAATACTAAAGTAGCACAGATAATCCAGCATTTTTTAGCAAGCAACACTAAAATAGCATGGAATATCATGTTTATAGGCAGACCCCAACTTACGAACATCCAAAATGTGCACGCTTTAGACTTATAAACGAGCTCGTATAACATTGCGGTATACTGAATTGAGTATTAAACGTTGTAATGATTGCATCCAAAAGCTTCTCTTTCTGGAAAGCCATGTCAATCGCTCCTCTTCTCTACTTTGCAAAATTTCGCCTACATCAGAACATAAAATGTTGTTTTACAAACAATAAATGTCTACAACAGTATAAAAAATGTCCAAATCGTGAAAGAATCGAGTGCATTACTGATTCTATTACAGTACAATATAACATTAAATAGATTGTGTTGGGAATTGTGAACAAATAAACTTACGAACAGAAGTCAGGCACGGAACCCATTCAGAATCTGCCTGTAAAATCCACGTCTCCACACCTGCGTGAGATGCTGAGGACGGGAGATGCAATGGAGACCCACCTTAGCGACACGTATGCCGGTGACCCACTGCTGCAGCCCACACGCATCATCGCAGCAGAGGTACTTGATGTACTGAGACTTTTTTTGAATTTGCGGATGCTGTAAACACAGACACAAGATACATATTTTCCTGTCAGAGGTTTGTAGTATGAAACTTGCTCTCTAAAGCTGTTTCTTTAGAAATCTTATGATGCTTCCAATGTGGGAGGTGAAAGGTTGCGGAAGAGAGAGCAGGGACAGCGATGGAGAACAATTGTCATACATCAAACAGGGAAAACCGACATCGTTACGGTTTACATTACTTCAAAATATGTTTTATTCAGGGCTTGGTTTTGTAAGAGCCGGCATGACTATGCACGTTTTCAATGTACACAGTCATGCCAGTCACATTAACTTTCGTTCTGGATATGGAATGCAATGCAAAAATAAAAAACAAAACTTCAAAATGAATAAATTTTAACACATGTAAAAATAATTGTTTGCATTCTCTTCATGTTCCTCATGCACGGTATACTCTAACAATAAACATACTGCCTGTAATCACAGGTTGAACATAGAGACCATGATTGGAATTTCACAGCATTGGCCATTCTTTCATTTTAATAAAAACATGAAGGATTGGGATTAAAAGAGGAGGGGGGAGAGTGGATAATGCATGGCACATTAGAGAGCTACGCACGGTAATAAAGGTCAGATCCCATGCTAGGACGTGTGTGTCCTGGTAACAGTGGGCCCAAGGATCCTATATGTGAGTGGGATTTAACGCTATCCATGAATGGATCCGATATTCTTTGGAACCCTGCCTCCAATTCTGTTCAGCATGTACCCCAGGTGATCCCAAGAAGCTAACTCGCACAGGGCAACAAGGATGGCAGCACCACGGGTGTGCTATAAAATGCACCTTGAGAGAAAAACAGTATTCCGTTGGAGCCTTATATTTAGTCTTGAAGTCTTGGCCGTAGTACACGCTCACGTGATCAAACTGAATGAAGCACGATAGGTCGCGCAATGTCTGTAAATCACGCACACACATACGTGTATGATTAGATACAATCACTATATAAATTACTCAATTGGAATATTTTTTGCTGCCTACATTCCCCGGATAGCATTGCGAGCATCGCAGCTGCTAATTTCTAACAATTCTCCTTAAAACAGTGAAGAATTGACACGTTCCATTCACTTGACAAAACCTTACTGATTGGCTGTGTTGGCTCGATGGGCTGAGGGCACTCTTATGTGACCAAACCCACAAATACTTATTTACATACTCCTTGAAAACATTTGCAGACAAAATGTTCCAGGATTAGGAATGGAGCATTGGGTTATTTAAATGAAGTAATGTGACCAAATCTGTGTCATTGGAAACCCTCTGCTATCGAACAGTACTAAAATATTTAGTCACTTGGAGCACAGTTAATGGAAATAATTGTTTTAAATTCACTTATGAGTTGAACAATAATAATTTTCGCATTTTCAAAGCGCCTTTCTCCTAAGGGTCACAAAACACTGCACACAGCTGTGGAGAGAATGCATTTCAACAACAACATCTGAAAAGGTGAGTCAGAGGCTAAATTGGATTAGGTTCATATGATTCCGGTGTGGGAGCAAGACAATGGAACCCTTTCAAATGGACCGACCTTCGTCCATTGTTCCTGGAATAAAGCAACGCCATAGAAGAGACAAAACACATACATAGTACCTACATATAAATAAGAGTCATACACAACACACACACACACAACGTCTGAGGATGCCTCTAACGTGAGGCGAAACGTCGCGATGGAGGGAGAGAGAGCGATTGATGCGGCTGTCCCGAGAGAGCAGCTTTTTGAAGCTCATCAAGTAACAAAACAAAAAATGAATAAGTATTCCTGAGCAGGCATAGTGAACAGTGCACCATTATCCAAGGACACATCAGTGAACAGCATCAACAGTTCAAGCCGGAAGACTTCAAGGCCTTTCAGAGCAAGTGAATCTTGAAATGGGATTTGAAGATGCCCAGGGACTCAACTGACCGAAATTCCAATGGAAGGGAGGTCCAAAGTCTGGGAGCAGTGCGCGAGAAGGCTCTGTCACCCATCGAACATAGATGAGATCTGGGCACATGCAGCAAACCCGTAGTGGAGGAGGGTGCCTGAAGTAGGTCACAGATACATGTTGGAGCAGCGCCAGCGAGAGCCTTGCTGGTGAGAAGGAGGGTCTTGAATTCAATCCTGTATTTAACCAGTAGCCAGTGGAGACACGCCAGCACTGGGGATATATGATCGTGGTTGGGAGTGCGGGTGTGGACTCCAGCAGCTACATTCTGCACACGTTGGAGGGGATTGCTAAAATAAGTACAATAAGGGCGATTATTCTCAATATAATTGTAACAATGTAGGTTTTCACGGCTCGATGCATGATTGCTTCCAAAAGCTGCTCTTTCAGGATAACCACATTGATTGCTCCTCCTCTCTTCTCTTGGCGGTATCTTCAGAGTATCTTCAGAGTCTGAAGATGCCTCGAATGTATGAGGAGAAACGTAACGAAGGAGAGAGAAGCAATCGACACGGCTAGCCTGAAAGAGCAGCTTCTGGAAGCAATCATTGTTTTTTTTTTGTCACATCATCAATCGGGGACGCTAACAGCATTTGGCTGCCGCTCTGACAAATGACGACAAACCATTATTTTATAGTGTATTTGAAGCAGCCTAAATCACTATTATCCTTACCATTTCTATTTCCTTTAATTCAACTGAAAATAATGTCCTTAATCAATATATTTTTACGCTAAAACCGTTGGTACCTACTAGACTAGAACAACTGAGGCCTAAACACGTGTTGCAAGACAAGAGCAGCGGCTTCAACTGCACCTCTCCACTCGCCTGATTCAGAATCTGTACCTCACTCGACTCGCAGCAACATTGTTTTATTCTTTTTCTTAATTCTAATTTGTCTAAATAATGAATTTAACTTCGTGTATTGCCATTCTCTCTGTCTCGTGTAGCGGTTCGCAACGGTCCCTCAAGTTAAGCTGCAAGTGTTTTTCAAGCGTGTTTTACATACCATTCTGGGTGTGAAGCAACTATAATTACTAATCTCTGTTTTACTCTTCTCTAATTCGTAGTGGTATAACACTGAGACTACCATCTCTTAACACACTGAGACTCGTATCTCTAACAGTTCATCCCCCTGCTTAAAAAAACCTGGCCCGTTTGCAACATCCCTGATAATTATCGCCGCACCTCAAATCTACCATTCACATCTAAGGTCTTTGAATGTGCCATAGCCGTGCAAATCTAGAAACGCGTTCTTAACAATGACCTCCTCGATCCCTTCCAATCTGAATTCAGATTCGGCCATAGTACTTAAACTACTCTGGTAAAAGTAGTTCATGACCTACTCGTCGCTGCTGATGAAGGCTTGCCAAGTTTTCTTGTCCTCCTGGACCTGAGTGCTGCCTTGATATCGTTGACCACCCGATCTTACTTGAGCGACTGGAGGGTATGAGGGGGGTGCCCTGCATTGGCTGAACTCCTACCTGTCTGACCGGAAGCAGTTTGTCAGCCTTGGAGGACAAAACTCAGAGATTCTATCCGGTTTGGTCTAGAGCTCAGCACGGTTCAGTTCTCGGTCCACTCCTCTTCAGCATCGACGTACAACCTCTTGGACAATACCCTGCGCAGCCTCAATCTCAGCTACCATTGCTATGACATCCAAATCTATACCCACACAAAGTCATCCATCAATGCGTCTGCTCTTTGCATGTTCTCCTTACGGTCAACTGTGAAGGCCAAAATTTCCGAAAACGAAATGGCGACAAAACAGAAGTGTTGCTTGTTGGAACCCCGCACCAATTGTCCAGGTTGAGCCTATCGATTTTATGCTTGACGACCAAACTATTGAAGTTGCTAAGGCAGTCCAGAGTCTAAGTGTGACTTTTGAGTCCTCACTCAGTTTCGAGACACACATCAACAAGGTGACAAAGGTAGCCTATTTCCATCTCAGAAATACAGCCAGACTGCACAACATCCTGTCACCAGCTGATGCTGAGAAGCTAATACACATCTTCATCTCCTCACGAACGATTACTGCAATGCACTGCTCTCTGGCACCCCAGCCTACCTCATAAATTATTTCCAACGTGTGCAGAATGCGGCTGCTAGAGTCCTCACTCGCACACTCATCCATAATCATTTATCCCCAGTACAGATGTATCTTCACTGGTTACCTGTTACATACAGGATTGAATTCGACATCCTCCTTCTCACCTACAAGGCTCTCACTGGCGCTGCTCTGACATACATCCGTGACCTTCAGGCACCCTCCTCAACACAACTGCAATCCTCCAATACGGGCTTACTCAATATGCCCAGGTCGCACCTCCAATCGACGCGTAACAGAGCCTTCTCGTGCACTGCTCCCAGACTCTGGAATGCCTTTCTTTTGGAGATTCGATCAACTGGGTCCCGGGCATCTTCAAATCTCGTCTCACGACTCACTTGTTCCGTAAGGCTTTCAAGTCCTCCGGCAAGGACTCCTGACTTATATCTCTAACAGTGTGACTCCCATCTCTAACACTGAGACTCCCTTCTCAAACACTGTTATTCCCATCTCTAACATTGTGACTATTATCCATTCCTTGTGCCGTTCAGACATGCAGCTCTCGAGGTTGATTGATGCGGCTCATTGTTGTTGTGCCGGGATTATGGCAATCCTCTGAACTGCGCCTGCTCGGGAGCATTTGTTCCATCCATGTTTGTGGCAGAATTATTTTTTTAATCGCTTATTTATTGTCCCTCTAGAATGATGATTGCTTCGAAAAGCTGCTCTCTTTTGTTGCTACTTTTCAACTTTCAGTTGGGCTGTCCTGATGTTGTTGACACACCATTCTGTCCACAGCTTTGGATTTGTAAAAAAAAAACTCCAAAAAAACGTTGTTGCTGATTTGCCGTTCTTATCTCGTTGTTGATGTTACGTTCTCTCCGCAGCTGCGTGCAGCGCTTTGTGACCTTTGAGTGATGAGCACTCGAGAAATGCAATTATTATTATATGATGAATGTTAAAGCATTTCCCAATAAATGTATTACAATTTTGCATTTTAAAATTATGGTTAAAAGTCTATTCATATTTTACATGTTGTTAAAAAAACCCCACAACAAAGTTAATGTTGCTGATTTTCCATTCTCGTGCCATTGTTGTTGACCGTTCTCTCTGCAGCTCTGTGAAGCGCTTTGTGACCCTCAGGTGAAAAGTGCTCTATAAATGCAATTACTATTATTCTTATAATAATTGCACTTCTAGAGCGCTTAAAATAGGCAGGGGGGACGCCAGTAAGTAATGCATTGCAATAATCAATTCGTAAAAAGATGAAAATATGGATTAGCTTCTCAGCGTCGTAATGTAATATGATGTTGCGCAGTCTGGCTATATTTTTGAGATGGAAATGGGCTACCTTGGTTACCTTATTGATGTGTGTGTGTGTAGAAGGTGAGTGAGGGAATCAAGAATCACTCCGAGACTCCAGACTGCATTAGCACCTTCGATGGTCTGGTCGTCAAGCATCAAATGGACGGGTTCAGCCTTAGACAATTGATGCGGGTGTTCCGACAAGCAAAACTTCTGTTTTGTCGGAATTTAGCTTTAAGAAAATTTTAATTGAGCCAGGCTTTCACAGTTAACGGTGAGGACGACATACAGATACCACACATATTTATTGACGGCTTTGCGTGGATATAGGTTTGAATCGGCATAGGAATGGCAGCTTAGTTTGAGGCTGCGCAAGACAAAACACGATGGATCTCTGAGTTACATCCTCCAAGGTTGACGAACTGCTTCTGGTCAGAGAGGTAGGAGCTCACCGAGTTCAAGGAACAGCCAGAGACTCATATGTGCTCCAGTCACTCCAGTAAGGTAGGGTGGTCAAAGATATCAAAGGCAGTGTTCAGGTCCAACAGGGCAAGAATACTTAGCAAGCCTTCATCAGCAGCAACAATTAAGTCATTAACTACTTTGACCAGAGCAGTTTCAATTATATGGCCGGATATGAACCCAGATGGGAAGGGATCGAGGAAGTCATTATTAAGGACATGTTTCAGGAGTTGAATGGCTTCTACATGTTAAAGGACCTTCGAGGGGAATGGTAAATTGGAGATTGGTCGATAATTATCAGGGATGTTGCAACTGAGGCCGGATTTTTTGAGCAAAGATGTAACTGCAGCCCATTTGAATAGTGGGAAAACAACGCTGGAGCGAAGTGAGTTGTTGAAGAATAATTCTCAGAAGAAAATCCATCTGTTCGACACGTGACGTTGCACTTGACATTATAAGCCGGGAAGTCTGATACTCTGACTTGTCCTGACCATTGGCATATTCTCAAGCAGGAAGCAAAATCAAATCTCTACAGTACATTTAATTGGTTCTTTAACGTACTGGTAAAAATGGAAACAATAATAACCGGCACATTAAACTATGTGGATGTGGTGGAGCGCTTTTAATGACACATATTTAGTAATAACATGGCCTAATCCAAAACCACATTCGGAATCGTATTACTGAGGGGTAATAACACAAATGTCTACCCTTCTGACTAACAAACATTAGTCTTGATAATTGCTTCCAAAACAATCATGCATCAAGCCGTGCAAACCTACATTAGTACAAACCTTAGTCTTGCCCTTGGGTACATAATAGATGCCAGATGCTCGCAGCAGGAAGTAACGCTTCTTCCATGATTTCTTCCCATCCTCTTTAAGAAACAGAACTCCCTCCAGCTCTGGCACCGTCACAGTCGAACCACAGAAACACTCCTGCAGCGGTCGCAGACCAGCACAACACAGATAATTACAACACAATACCGTATAATAACACACAAAGCTATGGATAATGGAACAAATGCAACACATGATAAAGTATGCATCAAAATAACAAAACTTCAAGGTACTATAATGTAGAAAAAAATTCTGGTGACAACAGTGATCAAGCACCTTGCAATGCCCACTGGTATTTCTCTCACTCCAGATGTCACGTTGCTTTCGATAGGCTTACCAAAACTATAGAAATCATGTAAAAAGTACTTTGCATTCAAAACTCAGTGGTATCTGCTCAAAGGAACACAGAAGTAGCACAAATCTTCAGTTCAAGGCCTTGAGCCAGTGATTGAAATAACATTTTTCTGTGGTGGAGGTGTCTCTATATAGAACCACCAATGACTTCCCTACAAAGTGGAACTAATTCTTGGGATTCATAATAAGGCCTGAATAAAAATAAGGCGTTCCAATGTGTGAACCCTTTATCAGGCAAGGCAAACTTGCTAATAAACTGAAATGGAGTACTGTAATGATATGTGGACTCAGCAAAGACAAGGTGGAGTGATTTAAGATACAATGGAAAGGATGCTGTAGACAAAACATAGCCTTGTGAAACGCCAGAATTACTGTTGAAGGTATCAGAATGGCCATGTATTAATTTATGGCTGTACTGCCCTTGCCAAGCAGAGTGTCACAAGGCTATTAACAATCACCATTCGCCACTTAGTAGCAGGTGAAATCACGACAGTGCTTGTGCCAGGCCATGTGCACCTTGAGTACCTTGAGGCCACGTGAAGTTTCAAAGGCTCGCCGGCAGATCACGGGACAGACACAGGTATTGTGGGTTGCGTGGCTGAGATGGCTGGCATATGAACCATCTGTGCTCCCTACTCTGCCAAATTGTTGTGTTTTAGATGCCTGCCTCTCCGATCGTTGTTGTAAGCGTCATGCCTCTGCACTCAGCTATTGTTGGAAGACGACTGCCTCCAACTACCCCATGGTGACCTTCACGACCCTCCTCCATAGAAGCTAATCTTGACACCACTGGGTACCAGTATTTAGCAAGTCTACTCAGCTACAGGTCCTCCTGTGCACATCAGTCCATCTCTTCTTTAGCCTGTGCCACACCCATTTAGCCTCCTCTATCCGGCCAAACACAGGCTGCTTGGACATTCGGTGGCTTGGCATGCGGACTACATGATCCAGCCAGCGTAGCCCCACCTGCCGGAAGAGCTCACCAATGAAACAGTTCATATATTTCGAGAATTTGTGAGCTCCTCACACAATCCAACCTGGTAAAACCCAGGATGGGTCATAGGCAGGCAACCGAAAAGTTTCAAAACAGGGTAAATGTTCCGCCAGAGGGGTCCACGTCTTAGAAGCATAGAGAACAGAGGGCATGACTGCTGCTGAGAAGACCCAACACTGCATATGGAGCACTACACAACTAATGTAATGATAATGCCGCCCTACTTATTCGGAGTGAGACCTGCGCTGCTTAACAGGAAACCGCCATAAGCACACTGCCTAGGTATGGAAACTTCTTCACGCTCTCCACAACTGCCCCACCACTCATGCAGAGCTTAGGGGGTATAGCGTACGGTGGCATACAATACCCAGCCAAATGCTTGATTTTGGTTTTGCTGATGTTAAGACCCAACCTCCTTGTGACATGCTCTAGGTTCAACGGCAGAGGGCACAACTCAGCTGCAATTTTCAGATCGTCGACAAACAAGGTTGGCCAATAGACAGCCTCCCACTATATCAGATGTAAATTCCACTAATAAATCCATGGAAAGACTCTCGAAATACGTGGTCAAAAAGATGTTGAATAATGTAGGGGACAGAAGACATCCTTGTAACACCCCAAGTGGAACAGGGAATAGCTCTGACTCGCGACCATGTAGCTTTACCCGGGCTTGTCCACACTCATGAAGGTCCTTAATGATTGTGAGCAGAGAATCAGAGAACCCGGAAACACAGAGAATCCTCAGCCCTGCTATACTGATGGTAGCTTAAGCCCTGACTAGGTCAATAAAGCACAGATACAAGACCTGTTGGAGTTAATTACACCTTTGCTGTAGCAGCCAGGCAGAGAATTCAGCATCCGTGCAAAACTACCCAAGCCTCAAAACCTTATTAGGGTTTCAGAAGCCTCTCCTCAGCGTGCCGGGCAAGACGATTTTGAATAATCCTTGCCAGGACTTTTTCCGACATGTTAAGGCGCAAGATGCCCCTGTAGTTGTACAATCGGTGCGGTCACTCCTTCTTAAAGATTCCTTCCAATCCTGTGGAACTCATCCCATGTTCCAGATGGTTGTAATGATCTCATACAGGACAGTTGGCAGACAGACACCAATTTCCTTCAGCATTTTGCTTCGGAGATCATCTCTGCCTGGTGCTATTTCTGGTGTCAGGCTGTAAATCGTTTTACATACTTCCTCTAGAGATCGCAACTCCGCCAGCTACTCACAAGAGGAGGCTACTTTATCCAAAATCCAACAACTGAGACAATGCAGCCCCAACAAGGTGCACTGCAAACCTGCTAACTTGTTCCTGGGGATCAGAGATCGGATCACCATTTCCCCCTTTAAGGAATGTAATGGGTGCAGGATTGCAAGTCAATCCTTTGATGGTATTAAAAAGTGATTTGTTGTGATCACAGACTGCTGAGGCAGATTATCTCCTCAGCAGCCCGTGACCACAACTCTTCATTGTAACGCCGCACAGCTCTCCGAACCTCCCAGCAAAGGCTGTGGTAAGTTTCCTCAATCTTTAGCGTCGGATGTTGTAGACGGTGGGAGGCGGCCTGCCATTTTCTGTCAGACAGTTGGAACACCACCTCCACCAGCCAGGTTCTTTGGAGAGGTGTGGACCATGTACCTAGTACAGCCATTCTAACTGCATGAGCCAGAGCCCTCAACCTCACCCATTTCCGATCAGCATCAGGAGGAGGAGGAGGGGGGGATGATGCCAACCTCAGCTGCAAACAATGATGAAATTCTTGCTTGAAATTTTCATTAGCTAGCTGAGACAAAGCCACTGTGGACTTTAATGGGGTTCTAGGTGGAAACCCACCAGAAGAATTGCAGAATCTAACATCCGATTAATGCCCTTCAAATCCCTATGTACTAGTATTGAGGGCTATTTTTCATTACCATCCGTGGGAATCGATCAACCCCCAAGCATTATGTAAGCATATGATGTAATTCAATGAGTCAGAGCTCATGACGTCACAATCCAATCGAAACAGTGCAATTGTACACTGCCGAAAACTCAAGGAAGACATGATAATTTATGTAAAGAACGATTATTTAAACATTCATAAATTAATGCCAGCAGATTAGATTCCAAATATTTGCAGCTTGGAAATTAGTGTGGGATGCCAGGAACAAATAAATGCTTCCGAGGCTATGATCATAAACTCCCCAAAATGTTTCAAGGCTTCAGCACCCAATATAAGCCACAGCAACTGACAAGCCACCACCTGTAGCCCATGCTTGATAGAACCCACACAATGCTGATGACCACTAAGAAATCATAATGACTGAAAGTGGGAGGAGCTGATTGTCGATATATTCCATCACTTTGCATAGTAACGAAGCTCACTGCTTTTGGGCCTAACAGCACCTGAGAAAAAGAGCAAGTAGCAACAGTACCTCCGTTGTCATATCTCTCCCTCCAAATGAAAAATAAAAATATTTTCACACAGCCCACCAGCTCCACTGATGTAGAGACGTACATAGTTTCAGCAATTTTCATTCAGCACAAGCAAATGCAGCAATGATTTTGACACAGTGTCTCATCGGCAGACTAAGGCTTCCTTGAATTAACCTTTCCAAGTTTTGGCATAGTGTGGGTATTGTACAAAAACTGCAAGTTTACAAAAAATCACACAGGATTTGGAAGCCACCTGTTAAGCACAATGTCTGATGTAACCATTGGGATCGCAAACCTAGAAGAGGTAAGATTGTGAAGAACACGGCACATAGTAACAAACCGTAAATACACCCGCAGTATTAATCAGGGCGGCCTGCCATATTTGAAACGTGAACCTCTTCAACAATCAGCGAACACGCTATTTTGGGGCTGTGTCACCGCAGGCGCATCAGTCGAACGGGACTTAAAATCGCCTGATTCGGCCATACCTCCAGTAGAGCCTCCTTATTGCGATCTGCCATCTCGCTCGTCTCATTTGTCCCCAGAAGGTAGTTCTAGATAAATAGCAGCCAAGCAACAAAATCATACATATACCGTGGATTATCAATCATCAATTCATTGCTATTGTTTTAATTCAACAAAATGACAATGTATAACGTGCACAGAATGTCTCCAATATCGAAGGTATTCTCATTCCAAGAGAGAACGACTCAGAGGTACAAGGAAAGCACAGAGATGTGGGGAGGGGGAAGGCAGCCACGTGGTTAAGCTCCCGGCAATATTTGCCGAACACTGTCCTATCTATTATGATGTTATTGACCAATTATCGATGTTAGTTAGGGAAGAAACCCAGAGAACGTGGAGGAAACCCACATAGAACAAGAGGAAAACACACAAAGTCACAGAAAAAAAGTCTCCAAGGCAAGAGTTGACCTTCCTCAGGCAGCTCTTCTGTGAGTGGGTGTTTTCACTGCATAGCCATGATGTTGCCAACTTACGCAGAACCTCAGTGAGTCTCAACACTATTTATAGGAGGGTCATGTCACGTTTTTTTGCAATACAGGGGGCTATGCTGCTATGTGTAATCCCAACCATATCTGCAGGTCATTTTTTAATGTCTGGAATGTTTGGCCATGGCCAGTTAAATTGTTTTTACTATAGGAAGAAACCAAAGTACAGAGTATCAACCCATGCAGAATGGGGGACCACAGTGAGCCGCATCAATAGTCTTATCCAGAGGACTTCAAATATGCAGATTTTTAAATGCGTGTTAGTGATGGAGTAAATTTAAATCTATCAAAGTAGTGGTAGATAAAATACGCAGGCAATGTGTTTGTTTGTCAAATCTGTTACTGCACACAAACATATACGTATTTTGATGATTGCTTAGAAAAGCTGCTCTCTCGGTACAGCCGCGTCGATGGTTCTCTCTCCTCTCCTCGCGACGTTTCGCCTCACACGTTGGAGGCATCCTCAGGCGTAGTGTTCGTGCGCGGCTTCTATTGTCTCTTTATATGTATGGGCGTGATGCGTGTGCTCTTTGTTGTGTGAGTCCGCCTCTGAGTCACCTTGACACTAATTTCCATATCCTATTCCCACCCCCGGAACTGTGATTTCCCCCTCCCTGCTTTGTCTGTGGCTAGTCCCCTAATTACATCTCATCATCATGCATCGAGCCGTGAAAACCTACATCATTACATCTTCAAGATATATTATTTCCAGAAAGGATAAAACATTTTCTCTTTTTCATCATGAGAGCATGCAGGGATAGAGAATATAACAGATGTGTTAAGACAGAGTAGATTGAGGTGGGTAGGTCACGTTGAAAGGCAAGAACATAATTGGGTCAATACTTGAATAAGCTTTAAAGTGGCAGCAGGAAACGTTGGCAGAGGTTCACTGACCAAAGACAATGAAAGACAACCCTAAGAAGATGGGTTTAACATGAGAGTCTGCAAAGGATAAGAAAAAAGTGGAAAAGAACGATCTGTGATAATGACATACCCCAATAAAAATTGGGAAAAACGCCTTAACGACAATGATGATGATCACGTGTAGTGGTGTGTAATGTTGCGCCTTACCTGCGGGTTTTTAAAAATGGCATACTTCTCCTTACGTGCCACAAACATGAGCATGTTGGGGCTGTCACGAGTCCAGTTCAGTAGGTTCTCCACGAGGTTCTCGTGGTCTTCAAAGAAGCGCTCTGCAAGTCAGCACAGTGGTCTGTGAGCCCCAGCAGGAAGAAATACAGGGAGACCCTGCTATATCGTTTCGCTATACGTCCAATTTTAATGGAACGTATCACAGACATATAGCCGGAACCTCCTATGCCACGTACACTAGCAAATCTTTATTTGTGCCAATATATTTAAATGACTAATAGTACATTATTTGATAAGCCACTTATTTTAAAAGATCATCATGTAATTCACCGATATTGGCCAGAGGCAGATATCAGAACCACTAGTAATAGCTACCACGGTGGGACTGACACGTTACATTTTGATCTGGTCTCATGGAGGATTGAAGAGGGTAGTTAGCAAATGCACAACACGCTGGTAATATTTTCATTTTAGTGGCATGTATATGTGGGTGCCTGTGTGCCCATTGTCTAGTGGAGTTGACTGTACTTTAAGGACATTATTTTTGAAAAGTCTCACAATATTTTAAATGAGAGTAAAACAACAGAAAAAAGCAGGGATGACACCCTCATACTCCCGAACTGGATACACTCCGGTCCTAAGCTACACCTTGATATCCTGTCCATGTAAATCACAAAGAGAATAGGAGACAAGGCACACCCTTAGTGGAGCCCAAAGCCCACTGCAACTGGGCTTGAGTTAATGCCAAGGATGCGAACACAGCTCTCGCACCAGTTGTATAAGGGCCAAGTAAGAGCCCAAGTACCCCGTACTCCCACGGTACCTCCCACAGAACTCCCTTTCAGGGCACACACATGACCAGATTGTAGAGAAGTGCAAATTAAAGTTGTTTATAATATTTAGATCATTTGTAATGAGTTTCCCATTTACCGAAAGATTTCTTGATAGAAAATTAGAACGAGCCTAATTTTCAAATACTTTAATAGGAGACCAAAATAGCTTTGGGTCTCCATGTAAAGCCAAAATGGCAGCTCTGAAGTTAGCGTGTTTAGCATTACACACCATTTCAGTGTAACGGTTACACAAGATTCTATACTGTGGATCAAACCATGGATGACGGTTGCCTTTAATTTTAAATTTTACTAGCGGAGCATGTTAATCAATTAGCTGTAAGAATTATTTTCTTACATATGTTCAGGCATTGTCCATTAATGTAATTTTACAAACTATTTGCCAGACATAATGAAATACACCATGTGTAAATACCTGAATGTCATTTTTTTTTTCAAAGAACGTTTCGAAATAAATTTAGAGTGGGTTCTGGTTCTTTTTGAAAGCCTAATAATGAAAATTACTGAGTGATCACCGGAGGTGATTGCCTGAGACACCTATTGCGTAAAATTTGTCATGTGCATTAGTCACTATAACATACAGCAAGGAAGAGTGTCCTAGATTGTTAAGGTTAGGCCTGATGGGTCAGTATCACTTGAGAGAGGTTAAACTCATTCGCAATGGATAGTGCCTCATCTGGAGGGTCGATCTGATTCCAATTTAAGTTGCTCGTCGTGATTAATTCCCCTTTAGGGACAGCAAAAATTTACTCTTTGAAAAGCCTTACAGCATCTATACTTTTACCTTTGGAAGGTCTTATCTCGGGG
>JAZEWT010000023.1:2155840-2175558 GCA_036362905.1 Mordacia mordax
GGATGGATGGATTTTGGCTTCCAGGCAGAGTGATAATTACCACTAATTCTTCAATACAGCCTTTATGTATGATTGAGTGAGTTAAAATAAATAGCATAGAATATTATTTCTTATATAAATGGCTATTCCACGACCTTTTGAACCTATGTGAAACCAAAAGAGATTGTGACTATAAATGGGAATTTGAACATTATTTGTGTTCGGAGTCAGCAATTCTTATGTTTGCCAGAAGGCATAAGAACAGAGGATATTCATTTACAGGTTAAAATGCTCGAACTTAGATAAAATCCCTTACATTGTAATGATGTAGGTTTTCACGGCTCAATGCATGATGATTTCGAAGCAATCATCATCCCTTAACTTCCATTCACATTGGCAAACCCAAACTCCTGTCCAACAGCAATGGAGTCACCAAGTGAAGTGTTTTCCAGCAGCACAACCACTGTCTCCAAGAAGGTAGTGTACTCTGAACTGCTTCATGGTGCGTATGAACAGACAACAATCAGAATCCTCCCTGCGACCAAAGTTGCATTGAAGTCACCCTCTAATTCACTGGGACAAGCTCCAACTGAGTAGCACCTATGCGAAGGCTGGTGAGTATCCCCCACACCCGTTCAATGTCTCTTCCCTTGTGCGGCTCAGGAGTAGGAAAGAGTTCAACCCTTATAGAGGAGTTTGGTTCCAGAGCCGAGACTGTGGGTAGAGGTGAGCCCAACCATATCCAGTTGGTACTTCTCAACCCCTAGCACAATTTCCGGTTCCTTACCACCCAGACAGCCAGTTTACATTGCCAAGATCTAGCATGCCCAGAACCACCCTGCCTCTGTCTGCTGCCCCAGGGGCATTACACTGGACTCTTATGATTCACCTTGCTGGTGGTGAGCCCACAAGACAATGGCCCCACGTGACTTTGTCTGGCTGTGCCCGACTGAGCTTTGTGGGTCAAATGGTCACCAGGTGTTTGTCTGCTTGTCCCACTCCCAGGCCTAGCTCCAGAATTGGTCCCTGATTTCCCTAGTCTGGGCGAGGTTCTCCCAGCCGCATATGTTTTTTTCATTAGGGTGTATTAGATATATTGGACAAATGCTGCCAGTATACGCGTTTTATGCCCCACAAATAATGAGAACTAATTATACTCTTCTCATATCGTTTATCATCAGCTATTACTGAATTATGTAGTGTATGTGTTTATGGTTTTTAGACAATATTTGGGGCTAATTGGTACGTATGTGTGGGTCCAAGTGCTATTTGCGAAATGTGATCAGCTAAGGTTTCTGGAATGAATCCCTCTTGGATTTTAAGGTCCGAGTATTCTTGTATGTGGAGTCAGCCTTGCGTCTCAACACTAGAATTTGCAATGTGCGTGTTTTTTGCACGGACGTGTGAGAAACCATAAACAAGCAGCCAGCCAAACCCAGCTCTGTCATCCTATAATGGGATGGTTGGTCAAAATGGCCAAACAAAAAAAAGCAGCCTGTGGATGTATACATGCTCGGATTGTGTATCTTGTTTATGCGCACAAGACCAGAGGCTCAAAACATCATCCAGCCAGCAAACAAATAGCACTCAGTTAAAACAGATGTAGGATGCGATATCTGGCAAATGTTGGTGCCGGCTAATTATGCTGCTGGCTACCCCCTCCTCGCCTCGCTGTGCTTTCCTCACACCTCAGAGTTGTTATGTCTTTGAACTAATAACTTCCACATTAAACAAATAAGTGCAAATTATAAATTAGAATGTTAGAGTTTACACGAACCTTAAACTGAACCGAAAGGCTTGTGTAAAGAGACAATGGGAGGGAATCTCAATTGAAGCAGTACCAGAGATGAAGCAGAAAGAGAAGTGTTGTGGCTTGTGGCGGCATGCTGTTGTGACTTGCAGTGGTGAGTGTGTTACTGTGACTGTACAGTAGTGACTGAACACAGTATGGAGGTACCAAGAAGCAAATCTCGTGGAAACAAATGCTGAGGTAGTAGCGACAGAGGAGTGACCAGGGTAAAACCATCACTCAGCGAGTGATTGGAGGTGTGAGTGCTCTATACCCATGTGTAATTCTGGGATGACTTCAACCAAGGACCAATCAGGATTGCCGTCCGTGTGGGACTTCTCTGCTAGGCTGTCCAGGACTTGCCGCACTGTCTGACGTTCATCCACCATCATTGTTTTCGAGCTGTTATCCGTCAAATGAATGCGGACCACCAGCTGCCACCACACACGGCACACCAGAACAGACAACACGTGCAGAGCCAAAATCATATACATTTGTTTTTAAATTACGCAATTGGTGACAAAAATGCAGCAAAACATTACAAAAATAATACCTGCGAGAAACAGATTTAGCAACATGCACAGGTGTGTGGCCTCACATGGACTAAAGCTGTCATTCTGGTCCAGACTACCAGCTCAAATAATTCACTGTATAGGCATTGATCGTGTTGGGGTTTGAGCAACCAAATAAAAGAGTTGCGATTATGCAGCTATTGCAACAGCTGCAATGAGACTAACGTCGTCCCAATTAAGGTAAAACTCGTGTAGAGTTGTGCCTGTTTCACTGCTGGCAGTCCCGTCCCTTGGTGGATATTGCAGTTAATGTGCGTGGATCGCTGATCGCAACTGGCTTGTGCGATCAAACACCAGGGGGACGTGGAGGGTGGCCAGTAATAACGCCATTGTTCATCACCTGCTGTACGGTAGCCTGTGAGGGTCCTGATGCCAAGGTGGTAACCATAGTTATTACCTTTTTGATTTGAGCCTCTTTGATTTTCTCTAGAGCCATTTTTATCTTCTCAGCTTTGACTTTGGCCTCCTGTTCCTCCTACAGAAGATGACATTCCCACCACATCTGTTACACGAGCAACTTCTTATCTGTGAAAACGTTACTGAATTAGGAAGGAATCTTACAGAAATCTTTACAGTGTAAGAGATTTACAAATATAACCCTGATTGCATGCGACTACAAGCAACCTTCAAACAGGAGATATGACCATATTTTATAAGCAATTTCATAACAGAAAATATTGTGGGTTCTTTTTGAAGATGCATCAGAATAAAATGAATACATGAGCTCTATGAGTGAAATCAGGAGAACGTGTTTCTGAAATATTTATTTTAGACTGAGAAGCAAGAATGAGATGCAACTATGAGTCATTAATGGATGCACGTTGCTGACTGATGTAAAGAACAGAACACGGCCACTTTAAAAAGATATGAAACAAAACTGAACAGTACATACACAAACAGGAATGTCACGTCACACGTGGGAAATTTTACCGAGACAGAAGAAATCATGGACGTCAGATTGATTATTAATTAAAAACGTGCTTAGGCAGGACACATAACATGATCGCCAATGGACAAGGCTGGAAACAAAGCAGCCCAAAAAGTGAACATGCATGAGATGATAAACCAAGGTTATATTGAGACTACATTGCCAGTTGCACATGTTTCAGCTTGAAGGAAACAGCTCTATAAAAACACAGATCTTGAACATATATCTGCGTCAACAGGGTAGTTTAAAAGATAAGCTTTGTTTTGGACTATAAAACTCTACTGCTTATAACATAAAACATGTAATTCATCATAGAACACAACTTACCCACACCAACTTTGATTGGCTTTGAACTTTGCAGTGAAATGGTAATGTAACATGTTATTTTATAGACTAACACCTACCGCATGCATCTCATAATGCTGTACAATTTGTGATGCATTCAGTTTGATAACGGAGATGCTCAAAACCAGACAAGCAGTAAAGGTGCGAACTGGAGCTAACAATTTACCAAACTCTTGTCTACCAAGAGTGGGTCATACTTGCTGTGTAATCCCCATTAAGTACTTGGCAAGTATTTTCATTTAGAAAATGTGGACCATGGTACAAGTACATAACAGCTTATTCTTACGAATGATGGCATGAGATCATTAATAATAATTTCCACTATAACGTGCACAACTTTGTTCACTTTCAAATAAAAAGAACGTCTTAGAGGTAACATTTGTCTCCTCACAGAAATATCTGCCTGTGAAAGTTCAATACAATGCACGGGTGCTAATGGACAGTCGATCAATGCTTCCTGGTCACTGCCAAGTGAATTGCCAAAAAGCTTCAGATGTGTGAGGTTTGCTCACAGTGCACTTGTGTCGCAGCCTCCCGAGATAAGTCCTTTCTGCGTATGGTATGTGTGTTCTCCGTCTATTCTGCGTGGGTGTCTCTGGGTTCTCTGAATTCTTTCCACAATTAAAGCACTCAATGAATTGGTCAATAAATATAAGAAAAAGTGTGACAGGTTGACAGCAGCCAATCACATGACTGCCTCCATCCCACCTCTCTGTGGTTTCCTACAGTGCCTTGGGACGTTTGGGGGAAAAGCGCTACTATACAATATAAAATTAAAAAATTATAAAATTATAATGAGATTTTATCGCTCCCTCTCTTCTGTGGATATTCTCACAGACGAGTTGATTTCCTTGACTGCATCATTTCACTTGACCATCAGCCATCATCCCCTCCAGAATATATCCTTCAGTGAAACGCTCTGCCAAACCCACTGACCTCTTATGTTGGAATGGCATTAACCTGCAAGTGTTCAAAGCCATGGGTTCCTTTTCAGGTCTCGGTCTACAAACTGCTTCCTGGACTCCTTCCCAACCAAACTCATGTGGGAACATTTCAAATACCTTGAAAACTTCATCACGAATCTCTACAACTCACTTCACTCCGGCATCGTTCCCCCACAACTCAAATGTGCCGCAGTTACCCCTCAATTTGAAAAACCTGGCCTGGATTTCAACATTCCTGATAATTATCACCCCATCTCAAATTTACTATACCTCTCTAAAGCCCTTGAACTTACAGCAGCCACGCCAACTCCAGAAACGTGTTCTCAACAATGACCTCCTCGATCCCTTCCAGTCTGAGTTCAAATTCGTCCACGGTACTGAAACTGCTCTGGTCAAAGTAGTTTATGACCTACTTGTCACTGCTGATAAAAGATTAGCAAGTATTCTTGTCCTCCTGGACTTAAGTGCTACCTTTGATACCGTTGACGGTGATACCTTACTTGAGCGACTGAAGGGCATAGGGGTCTCTGGCTGTGCGCTGCACTGGCTGAGCTCATACCTCTCCGACCGGAAGAAGTTCGTCAATCTCGGAGAACAAACTCGGAGATCCATCCTGTTTTGTTTGGAGTTCTTCAGGGTTCACAGTCCTCGGCCCGCTCCTCTTCAGCAACTACATACAAACACTTGGCCATTTCCTGCGCAGCCTCAATCTCAGCTATCATGGCTATGTCAATGACATCCAAATTTATATCCACATAAAGTCATCCATCACTGTGTCTGCTCTTTGCATGTCGTCGTCATTGTTAACTGTGAAGGATTTGGCTCAATTCAAATTGCTTAAAACTAATGATGACCAAACAGAAGTTGTGCTTGTCAGAACCCCGCACCAAATGTCCATGGCTGAACCCATCCAATTGATGCTTGAAGACCAGACCATTGAAGTCGCCATGACAAGAGTGACTCTTGATTCCTCAATCAGCTTTGAGACACACATCAACAAGGTGACCAAGGTAGCCTATTTCCATCTCAGAAATATAGCCAGACTGTGCAACATCCCTCTGATACTGAGAAGCTAATACACGTCTGCAAGAGTTCTCACCTGCACACCCATCCACCATCACATATCCAGAGTACCGGTGTGTCTCCACTAGCTACCGGTAAACTAAATGTTCGAATTCAAGATGCTCCTTCTCACCTATAAGGCTCTCACTGGCGCTGCTCTGACATACATTTGTGACCTACTTCAGGCACCCTCCTCAACATAACCCCGATCCTCGAACACGGGCTTGCCGCATATGCTCAGATCGCACCTCCATTCGATGGGTGACAGAGCCTTCTTGCGTGCTGCTCCCAGACTCCCTTCCACTGGAGATTCGGTCAGCTGAGTTCATGGGCATCTTCAAATCTCGTCTCAAGATTCACTTGTTTTTTACGGGTTTTAAATCCTCGGGCTAAGACTGTTGATGTGGCTCGGTTTTCGTGCTGGGTTGATGGCTTTGTTTAACAATAATTTTATCGCTTATTTTATGTCCTTCTCTAAATGATAGTCATTTTTTGACTTTCAATTGAACTGCTCTGATGTTGTTGTTGGCATGTCGTTCTCTCCACAGTTCTGCGCAGTGCTTTGTGACCCTCGGGTAAAAAGAGCTCCAGAAGTGAAATGATTAACTTTAATTCTAAAGGGCTCGTGACCAATGTTATTGATATAATCCTTTTTTGAGTTATTTCACACAAAAAAATGGTGTCGTAAACCCTCCACCACCCAACACAGTCAATCAGTAAGGTTTGTCACTTGAACAGAGCGTGCCATTGCTTCACTATCTCAGTGCAACGGTGCATTGGGAGAGTAAACCCACAATATTTACAAAAAGTACAATGTTTCGCTGATAATTACAATCAGCATCATCAGGAACGTGCCTGAACATGTGACGAGCAGCTTTAGGATAGCGCTCCGGCCCTGCGTGCCTTTATATATAAGGACGTTGTGATGTCATCACTCAGTGCTCACTTATGCCAGGATCAAATGGTGGTTGGGTGGCTAATATAATAACAAGCATGGATTTCTCCATGATTCTCTCCAAACAGTTGTTTGTTTTATATTTGTCCTTAGCAATCAAGCTTCTGAGTTAAGCTACAACAGAGAGATAATACAGATAAATATAGTGACATTTAAAATGGTGATGTCTGTTTAACCAATTTGATCCTCAGGTATTTCAATTGGTTTCTAAGTTAAGAAAAAAAATCAACCACCTGCTACCTTGGATTAAAATAAACACCACAAATAAACAATACATATACATTGGTAAGCAAAACTTTTACTAGCCAAATGTACACGTTTTATATAATCTGTGCTTTTGTTCAAATCGGTCCCTGTCATGAGCACAGGTAATAAAACATGGATTGCCTTAGTCAAACATTTCTACATAACAGCAGCAAATGATCAGGGCTTTGAACACACGTCACAAAGGAGAGAAACTACAGCACGTGTAAGTACATAATCATGTTTGTGTTGGGATACATTAAAGCTTTGTGTAAAGGAACGTTAGTGAAGCACACCGTAGAGATGGGAGAGTGACATGGACATGCAACACTAAGAGGAGCAATGGGGAGAAGCAGTCACCTGTGTCAGCAAGTGGTTGGGTTTTCCCGCCAGGTTTCGTACAAGCACTGAGGTCCTCCTATCCAGATACGGGTGCTTGTGTGCGAAACACGAGAGGAAGAGAGGCAAAGCGAAGAGGTGCACATGGGCAGAAAGGCTTATGTTATCTCATGGCATGCAAGTGCCCCCCCCACACCCATGTTACCACCACCCGGTCGACTTTTGCGATGGGAAACTAAGCTACGTTATTTAACTTGTAAAAAACGGTGGCAACATAGCAAGTGTGAATAATTATTTATTGTTATGGTTATTTACCCAGGAAAGCCTCACTGAGTCCCCGGATGCTGTCTCAGGAGGGTAAGCCAAGTTTTCACAGTTGGGGCAATGATTGATATGTTCAGAGTGGTCCAGATGTCAGTGATCCAAATTTAATTGACCCCTAAAACATTTTTCTCCTTTGATCATTCACTTCTGTTTAAAATAACCCTTACTTATTTACTTCATACAGCTAACACAAGTTGATATACTATTTATAGTGCTTACATGACAATACACACAGATTTGTATGCAAAACATAAGCACTAAGAGAACTAAAAGGGAGTCACAGGACATCTGGACCACCCTGTATATTCCAATTAGTAAATATTCAGGCTTTTTTTTTATTTCACGAATTTGGGCCATGACACAAACACACGTGCCAGGCATACCTTGCAAACTGTCACAATAAATCATACACGTCCAAGGGCATGTACTTTATGGTTCACACCATAGCATTACACAGCACAACCACTGGATATGAACCGTGAACGTCTTGCAACAATCGGTAAAGGCCCTTACTCAAGGCCACGTGACTCCTCTAAATCATAATAAGACATTTTAATTGGCACTGTTTATGTCGCTTGATGGGAATGTGGAAAAAATAAACCATAATCATGCAGTGATGTAATCCTTAATATTTAAATAAATATGCAAAGGGTTCTTTGACACTAGAGCATGCAAAAAGGTTGAGAACCATCACCCAGCAGAACCTACAACAGAAGCAAGAATAATCCCTGCAGCATTACAGAGTGACACACGAATAAGATGCACATTTACACACAATTGCTTACGCTAGCGATTCACATTGCTGCTGAGTATTCCCAAAGCAACCATTCAGTGTCCCTTATGCAGCATCCGTAGGCATACAGGTTTCAACAACTATCACACCAAAACCTTATCCTGATAAAGACGATCAACGTACGCTCTGCTAGAAACGTCTAAACACCCTCTGCTTTCTTACAGCTAATGAGTTATACATGATCCCCCCATCCAGCTCTCAGGTCACTTCACCAAAAATGCCATCCTCCACCATCACAGTCTTACCTAAGTTTACGCATCGTGTTTGATGCAACCAATTCACATTCTATACGGTTTCAGCTCACAAACAAAATTGCTGCATTTACTTGATGTCTAAATGGACCATGAATTATAAGGCAATACCTTAATCTGGACATGACTGTTAAAACAGGCAGCCGATTTATCCGCAAGTCGAAACACAATACAGTATTTAATGTAAAACTGAACTGTACACAACGTAGTAATGCACTTGACGCTTTCAAGATATGGACATATGTACTTTTGTAGACCTGTATAGTTTATAAAACTTAAAGTCAGAACACAATATTTAATGTTATATTATATTCTACAATTAAAAGAACCTCATGGGAGCACATTTAAAAGTACAAGCAATCCTAAGTCAGACGTTCATAAATCAATGACTGCCTGCATGGGGTTTTCCTTACTGATGCATTTATACAAGCTTCAGTAGTGACTCCAATCCCCGATTCCTTCTCTTGGTCGTCAGGATTTCCTACCCTAATATTAAGTCATCTCACGATACCAAAACAAATTGCACAGCCTTGTTAATCTGAAGGTCCTGTATTGGTACGGTTGATGGTGACTCAAAATCGCTGCTTTTCCCAGTACTGTTAATGAGGAAAATTGTAATAGGTAAACATATTTATGAAGTTCATGAAGGATTGTTGGTTAGTCCAAATAATAATCTGGCACGATTCATGTTGTCACACCACCCGACACAATCAAACAAATATGACTGTCACTTGCATGACAATTCAACAAGGTGCCAATTACCACCATTTCAGTGCTCCATGGGTAAGATAAAGAATAATCCTTACAACCAAACAGGGTGATTAGATACGTGACAATACACTTCTAATTGCACCTAGCATAGCGGCAAGGTGTCTGCACCTCACAGAAACAAAGTCCTACCTAAGGTAGTTTGATTCCTGTGTAGAGTTTGTGTGTTTTCCACCTGTTCTTTGTGGATTTTGTCTGGGTTGTCCAGTTTCCTTGGATAACTAAAATATTTGTATTAATTGATCAATAACATAATAACACATAGGCTAGTGTCTGCAAAATGTTGGCTCCAGCTAACCAAGTGGCTGTCTTCCCCCTCCCCACCATTCTGAGATTTCCACACGCCTCTAAATCACTGTCTCTTCCAACAAACTCATTCAACATTGAATGCTGCGGAGTGACATGTTCTAAATTGTAATATCGTTATCTTGAGGACGGAACCTAGGAAGCAGGAGAGCTGGAGCGACGTGGCTGACATTGCAGTGTTACCTCATTGACGGGGGTTGTGGAGGTCTGCTGTGAGAGGTCGGACTCGCGTGAGCGCGAGCGCTCCGAGTCCTGGCTGGAGGCAAGCGATGCAAGGCTGGAGCGCGACGACGTCGAGTTTGAGCTGACGTCGCCCGACTTGGGCTCTTGGGTGACTCTGTCTGCATGGATGAGCTGTGGAACGTGGGGGACTGCTGGCTGAGCCACTACCGACGCGGCGGCCTCCTCGATGCTGAGGGAAGCCTGCTCGAGCTGCGCCGTCAACTCGTCCAGAGACAACTGCGCTTGGTCGGGAGCGTCAACCTTGGCATGGGACCTCACTGACGTTGGCTTGACCTCCATGGCCCCTGTAGGTCCGGAGGCAGCTTTGACTGGCTCCGGAGCTGCAGGAGCCTTAGAAGGTGCTGTGGGCTGCGAGGGCTCCTTGGTGATATTTTCCAGCTCCTGGCCCATAGAGCACAGATCGGCCATCAAAGCATCTAGGTCCACTTCCTCTCCCTGGTTCAACGCCTCTGCAGAAAGAATACAAGGAGAATGCGTAACCATGGCTCTGTTTCATATGGACATGTTCATGACCAGTGTTATGTCTATGTATTTAACATATGCAGATTTGGCATAGAGTTAGTGACAATAATTAATTACAATTTACAACACGCCACTGTGCATATTCGTTCAATGTTGCAGAAAGGATCAATCAGAGGCCAGATGAAACCGCAGGAGGCGGAAGGCAGCCACGCAATTAGCTGGCGCCAATATTTAACAGACACTGTGTCTTATATATGTCATTGGTCAATTAATTAAAAACTGAATGAGGTTTTTACTGCTCGATGCATGTTGATTTGCTTTCCAATTTCAATACGGCTGAGGATACCTCCAACGTGGAAGGCAAAACGTCGCCAAGGAGAAATGGGGAGCACTCGACACAGCTATCCCTAGATAACAGCTTTTGAAAGCAATCATCAATTCAGGAGATGTTTTATTATGGGAGGAAACTGGAGGAAACTCGCACAGGACAGGAGGAAACACAAACTCCACACAAAAGGCACCCAAGAAAGGCATCGAACAACCTCGGGCACGATCTTCTTTCTGTAAGGCGTGAATGCTACCAGCGCATCACCCTTCCGCTCAGGGAGGAAGAGTGGTTAAGATTTAACCAACATAAGGTGTTGTCACCACCAATGGTGAGAGCTTAAAAGCTGCCAAGGAGCAAAATTATGGCCACGAGCCATAATCTGGGCAATAGTTTGTAATAGTAATGATGTAAGTTTTCACGGCTCGATGCATGATGATTGCTTCCAATGGCGATGCTCTCTTGGGACAGCCGTGTCGATTGCTCGCCCTGTCTCCACCGCGACGTTTCACCTCGTGTTGGAGGCATCCTCAGGCACTGTTTTTGTGTGATGTGTGTGACTTATTTATATGTAGATACTATGAATATGTTTAGTCTCTTCTACAGCGTTGCTTTCCTCCAGCAACAATGGCAGAAGGGCTGGCGTTCATTGAAAGGGCTCATCGCTCTGCTCGCATATTGGAATCATATTAACTCAATCAAATTCTACCTCTGACTCACCCACTAGTCTATATCCCATGAAAGCCTCCCCAGTCCTTCAAACACTTGGCGATTCTCCACTGATATCTGCAGTCCAGAGCTCTATAGCTGTACACTGCCAACTTCAATAACGAGCCTCCAGGTTTGGCTGAACTTTATTCTCATTTCTTGTCAAAATATTTTGACAAAATGTTGACAAAATAGTTTGACAAGATGCAAGTACTAGCAGCTATTTGCCACAAAGGCCCAAGATTAATCTGTGAAACAATAGAGATTCACGAGACAAAAAAAGACTATGAACCGTCAACTGTGAAGACCTGGCTCGATTCAAATATCCTAAAACTAAATGGCGACAAAACAGAAGTTTTGCTTGTCGGAACCCCGCACTAATTGTCCAAGGCTAAACCTATCCAACTGATGCTTGACGACCAGATCACTGAAGTTGCAAAGGGAGTCACACATCAACAAGGTGACGAAGGTAGCTTATTTCCATTTCAGAAATATAGACAGACTGCGCAACATCCTGTCACCCTCTTATGCTGAGAAACTAATGCACATCTTCATCTCTTCACTAATCAATTACTGCAATGCACTGCCACGGTCACAAATCCCCAGTACTGGTGTCTCTCCACTGACTACAAATTAAATCAAGGATTGAATTCAAGATCCTCCTTCTCACCTACAAGGCTCTCATTGGCGCTACTCCGACATACATCCGTGACCTACATAAGGCACCCCCCTCAAACATGACATCTTTTGATGTAGGTTTTCACGGCTCGATGCATGATGATTGCGTCGAAAAGCTGCGCTCTCGGGATAGCCGTGTCGATGGCTCCCTCTCCTCTCCTCGCGACGTTTCGCCTCACACGTCAGAGGCCTGAGGATGCCTCAAACGTGAGGCGAAACGTCGCGAGGCCTGAGGATGCCTCTAACGTGTGAGGCGAAATGTCGCGAGGAGAGGAGAGAGAGCCATTGACGCGGCTGTCCCGAGAGAGCAGCTTTTCGAAGCAATCATCATGACATCTTTTGTCCTCCAATACAAGCTTGCTGTATGTGCCCAGATCACACATGGGCACATACAGCTTGGGTGACAGAGCCTTCTCGTGCGCTGCTCCCAGACTCTGGAATGCCCTTCCATTGGAGATTCGGTCAGCTAAGTCCCTGGGCATCTTCGAATCTCGTCTCGAAACTCACTTGTTCCATAAGGCGTTGAAGTGCTCTGGCTGTTGATGTGGCTCACTGTTGTCATGTTGGTATGTTGGCTCACTACCAACCTATGCCTGCTCAAGAACATCTTATTCCTTCCTGCATTTAACAATTATTTTTATCGCTTATTTTATGTTCTTATATAAATTATAGCCATTATATGACTTTCACTTTAACTGCTATGATGTTGTTGTTGTTCACATGCCGTTCTCTCCACAGTTCTATGCAGCGCCTTGTGACCCTCGGGTGAAAAGCACTCTTGATGTGCAATTATTATTATTATTATTATTAAATGTGACTGTTCAAACCCTGCCTGGAAGCTGAATCAGCCATGCATCATTCACTAACTAGATAACAGACAGTAACCATATGAAAAATAGTCATTCTAAAGCTATGCACACTCTACTCATCATCTGTACTGAATTCGGGAGCCTGTTCTCTCTTGACGACTAAGTAAACACTATTCAATCAGAGACCAGACGCGTGCACAATCACAACACACAGGGAGAGCGCACCGTGGAGGTTATGCATTGAGAATCTGTATCTAAAGTTGGCCAGGTTGGATTCATTCTTTGCAAACTTGGCCACGGGTGCCTTGTTTGTGTCCAAATCCTGAAAAACAAAACAAGGGGTTTAACTTACCAGAATAAACAAGCGCATTTAAAATGGTGATTTATTGTATACACAGTACAGATGGCTACACTATCATACTACGTGCCAGATTCTTAACAGAAGAAGCCTGTGACAACGTGGATGACCAGACATGCGTCACCTTTGTGAGGGTGTCAAGCTCCCCGAGCCAATTCCCAAACATCTTGTCCAGATCTTCAGCATCGTCGTGGTCACTGTCCTCCTCGGTCGCATGCTCCAGTTCCTCGTCCGACTGGTCCATGTTTGCGTATCGATCCAAGAGCGTTTCAGGCCAGAAGCAGGTTTCCTCAATTTCTCTACCTGTGAAATAAAAAAGTAGAAACTATGACTGTAGATTGGAACACCTAATACTCTTGCATTTCTCACATGTAAAAGATACAAACACAATTGGCCCTCCATTTGTGCAGTGGTTATGGAAATTGTCTACTAAGATACAAAGAGCACATGGGATATATAGGGGTTAGATTCCAGGCTGACTACATAATCTCTCATTTACTCTATAACTTAGTCTACACTCAATGCAACCTGAAAAAATAAATGAATTAAAATATGTCAGCTTGCTACTAAGCTTAAATGATGATAGGAAGAGGTTGCTGATCGTGTCAGAGGAAAAGTCAGTACTTTATATTGCTTCTTTTCACTTGGTGCAGGACTCCAATCCACTTTCCTCTTTGAGCGCCAGGTAAAAACAGTACAGTGCTGTACTTTTTAAGAGCTACAAAAGTCAGTTATATGATATTTTCCACCCACTCACCAATAGCTAAGTCGGTGTAGACTGCCACAGAAGAATCAATTCCCAATCCCCACTTTTAAACATAGGAGCCGATTCTGCATTTCTGGAGTAGTAAAATGGAGTCCAACATCACGATCGATTTCAACTCAGGGGATTCATCATCGTTATCAGTACCCATTTAATTCTATATAGAGTCGTGAAACTCAGCTGGTTTTTAAAAATCGGAATCAACTTCCAGACAATGAATTAATTATGGAATTGACTGCCGCCAAAGCATCTAATTGGCACCACTAAGCCCTCGTGACCACCACGCATAAGTGAACTGATACTATGTAAAAAAAAGGGTCATAATTCTTTGACTGTGCAAAGATAAACCGTGTACACGGAAACCGTATACATGAAGGGCTGACTATACCACACTAAAATAATGGTAATAAGAGTACAACAATTTGTATGTAGAGGTCCCCCTTCCTTAATGCAGTACATGTCTTCCTTAAAATCACCACATTACCCAAAATCGCACCATACGGGGACAGGTTTCTTGTAAGAAATAATGTAAAGGTTAGAAGAGCTGCATTTTATCGTGATGGGATAGGGAAAAAAGGCACTTTTTGAGGGAAGGAGGAGGAAGAGAGGACACCATACCTATATGTCAATATAGCAATTCCTACCTCTATAAACCTGCATACCGTGTAGCAAATCACAGATCACAGCACGCTTGGTGGCTTGGTTAAAAGCAGAGTCAATGGTAATATTAATACTAATGGCACTTTTAGAGCGCTTTCACCCGAGGGTCATAAAGTGCTGCACAGAGCTGTGGAGAGAATGGCATGTGAACAACAGCAACGACACATGAACGGCAACTAGGCGAGTGACCCAATGTAGTATGACCATCCACATTTTAATCCATCCATCCATTATTGCCTCTTAAAAATATATATTTTCCTTTAAATAACAATTATTTATTTCGAACGGGTAGTATGACCCACATTTTAATCCATCCATCCATTAATGCCTCTTAAAAAATATATTTGCCTTTGAATAACAATTATTTATTTTGAACGGGCTGATGACAAGAGTGTAATTTACTATTAAAGGACGATTTGTAGCTGGAAGCGAATGGGCTCTGCATGACAGATCACAAACCAAAAGTCAGTCACCCTCTATTTAAGTTGGAAGGAAATGTTGCACTGCATAACTCTTTTATTTCTTGCGAGCGATTGCTAAATCGCCATTTCTTATAGGATGGTTAGTGTATGATATCGTAAAGTGCTGGCCAGCACCTCCAGAATGTGATTGGCGACGTTGAGATTTGATCCCGCCCCGGACAGCACCTTAATATCAGCTAAAATCAACCACGTTATAATGGGAATTGCACCGTATTACAGGATGAAGGAACCAAATATTATAAGTATGTAATAGTGAAATCTTGTAGGGTGAATGGCCGTTATGTGAGGAGTAATCTGTAGTACTACACTAAGTTAAATATTATATTTGTTCTCAAAAAGACCAGAAATCAATTCATCATAAAATCACGTTCACAATCTTTGAAGATTTTATATTACTTCATGTTTCAACCTGTACAAGTGAGTCCTGTACTAAAGTTTGACTGTGTTATCATTAAACAGACATGCACCATAATTAACAAAAACCTGTATAAACACCTATTTTAAAAGAATTGGTGAAACATTTCAATGCAGGAATATAAAGATTAGACAATTTTTGCCATCAGTTTGGGCTACCCTTCCCATTTTCCTGTGGTGTCCCATGCCTCTGAATCTGAGACTGAAGAACTGGGGCGCCTCAGTGGCGCAGTGAATAGCGCTGTCGCCTCACAGCAAGAAGGACTCGGGTTCAGTTCCCCTGCTCGAGTGCCTTTCGGTATAGCGTTGGCGTGAACTCTTCACGTCCACGTGTTTTTACCGGGTATTTCGATTTCCTCCCCCCATCCAAAGACACGCTGCTGTTTGAGTTAATTAACCTACTGAGTAAATTGTCCCCAGTGCCCTGAGATGTACTGACGTGACATCCGGGGAATGGTCCAACCTTACACCCACTATCTTTCGGGATAGGCTCCAGCACCCGTGACCCTGTACAGGATTTTGATAATGATGATATAGACTGAATGACTACCGAGGTTGTTATGGATTAAATATTCTCTCAAGTCTTGGCACTGTCATTTCTCCACATGTAATGCCAGGTACCACTGTGGGAGTACTGCCACTTTGGATACAACTTGAAAATACCATAATAACCACTACTGTATGTCAAATGACTCCGCAAATTTTCAAAACTCAACAATTCATCACCCCTACATTCTGTATACCTCTGAGAGAGTCTCTCTGGGAGTAACTGCATCACGGGGTGCTGTGCGTGTACTGCACGAGGCCAGGGGTGAAGTTTACTGGGAGGACTGGGGTCAGTTACCAGAGGGGACCTGCACGTGGTTGCGGGGAACTTTTTTCACCAGAAGGCGAACTTCCGAACAAATCGACTTACGAACGAAACTCAGAACGGAACCCGTTCATAACCCGGGAACTCCATATAATGAAGCTTTAGATACTCATAAGCATGAAGCAGGATTGGTCTTCCATGTTTAAATTGTTTAATCAGTTGAGTACTCAAGAGACAAGATAGCACAAATTACAAAAGAGGCCTGGGTTACTTTACACTACGAACTGCATAAGGTGGCAGGGTTGGTGCAGTGGGAACACTCGTGCCTCAGAGAAATTGTGTAGGCTCTTATCCCAACTTGGACATATTTCTCTGTGGGGGTTTGTATGTTCTCCCACTCTTATGCATGGGTTTTCTACAGAATATCTGGTTTCCTCTGAGAGCTAAGTAACACACACACCGTAACTGGTATTGGCCAAACTTAACATTGCTAAAAGAATAATACTGGGAAATTACTCAATTGATATTACAGACATTAACATCGCCACTAAATACAGGCAGTAGTCCCCCGGGTTGCCATTGCCCCCTTACATACAGGTAGTCCCCGAGTTACACACAGCAACATCGTCCCTATATAGTCATTTTTTATTTAAGCATAAAGATATCGTGAGCTATGTAGCTCTTTTTAACAGCTGTCGAGCAAGGAGAGTTGAGCAAATTAAAAAGTTTCAGGGCACTGGGAGCGATTTAATCAGATAAATTAACCTATGCAGCATGTCTTTTGACTGTGGGGGGAAACAGGTACTAGCGAAAACCCACACAGACACGGGGAGAACAGGCAAACTGTTCGTCCGTACCGACAGGCAGTTCCAGGGTCACACACAGCTACATACTGCATGCAGTATACAGTATAATATTAAACACAGCCATTAATATTATCGTAAGTAGAGGGACTCCTTGTAGCTCAAAACTCCATTGAAAGCAGTGATGTTATGAAAACTGAAGTGCACTATATGAGCGAAAAAGTCTGGAAGCTATTGGAAACGAAAGTACACCATAGCATGAAAAGCCACTGATGAGCAGAGAATGGGAGTAATGTTAGGTAGGCATAAAGAGCTGCTGTTTAAGCTGTCGTTTGCTATCACTGGAAGGCATTCATCGCTTGCAGCCACTCCTTATACAGCAGCACATGTGCTTACGTTTACCCATGAGGCAGGGCAGCATGGCTCACACACAATGTCGAGAACATTGCCATCTCGTGAGACCGTGAAGCGGCGGCACACCCTAAGCCCAGCCCAAAAGTCTAAGTCAGACTATTACATCATCCGCAAGCATGAGAACAGCCGGGCTTAAGCCAAACCTGAGACGGTTCAGAACTGGCACGTCTGGCTTAATAACCTTGCATCAAAGTTGTGCTGGGCTAGTGAAATTGTAAGATAAACGATAGTCCAAAAATATTGAACAGTTTTCAATAGAGAAAACCCAACGTCACGCAGAATAAAAATAAATCAATCCACGCATTTTGTTGTACTGATGTAGGTTTTCACGGCTCGATGCATTATGATTGCGGCCAAAACCTGCCTTTCTGGGATAGCGGCGTCGATCGCTCCTCTTCTCTCCTTCGCGACGTTTCGCCTCCCATGTTGGAAGTATGCTTCCAGAAGTGGTAGCGGTAAACAGCGTGCCATTACCCAAGTACACAGGAGTAAGCAGCATCAACAGTCCCAGCAAGAGGGCTACGAGGCCTTACTGAACAAGTCAGTCTGGAGACGGGATTTGAAGATGCCCAGGGACTCAGCTGATTAAATTTCAAACGGAAGTTCCAGAGTTTGAGAGCAGTGCGCAAGACAGCTCTGTCACCCATCGAACGGTGGTGCAATCTGGGCACATGCAGAAAACCAGAATTAGAAGACTGAAGCTGTCATGTTAACGAGGGAGCCTGAAGCAGGTCACTAATGCATGTCAGAGCAGCACCAGCGAGAGCCGAGAGGTGAGAAAAAAATCTGCTATCAATCCTGTATTTAGCCGGTAGCCAGTGGAGAGATGCCAGCACTGGGGATATGTGACCATGGATGGAAGTGCAGGCAAGGACTCTCGCACACATATTCTACACACGTTGGGGATGATTGAAAAGGAATGCACCCTACTGGAGACTGGAAGGCATAGGGGTCTCTTGCTGTACCCTGCACGGGTAGAGCTCCTACCTCTCTGACCAGAAGCAGTTCGTGAGCCTCAGAGGACATAACCCAGAGATCCATCCTGATTTGCCTGGAGTTCCTCAGGGTTCAGTCCTTGGTCCATTCCTCTTCAGCAACAACAAAAACTAACTAGTCCATATCCTGCACAATCTCAAGCTCAGCTACCATTGCTATGCCTATCACATCCAAATCTATATCCATACAAAGCCATCCATCACTGCGTTTGGTCTTTGCATGGCTTAATTAAAATGTATTAAAACTGAATGGCAACAAAACAGAAGTTTTGCTTGTCACAACCCCACACCAATTGCCTAAGGCTGAACCCATCCAATGTATGCTTCACGACCAGGCCCTCAAAGTTGCTAATGCAGTCCGGAGTCCAGGAGTGACTCTTGATTCCTCACTCACGTTTGAGGCACACATCAACAAGGTGATGAAAGAAGCCTATTTCCATCTCAGCAACATAGCCAGACTGCGCAACATCTTGTTACCTTCTGATGAGGAGAAGCTAATACACATCTTCATCTCCCCCCGGATCGATTATTGCAATACACTACCCCATGGCATCCCTGCCTACCTGATCAATTGTCTCCATGTGCAGAATGTGGCTGCTAGAGTCCTAACGTGCACACCCATCCACATTCACAAATCCCCAGTACTGGTCTCTCTCCACTGGCTACCGGTTAAATAAAGGATTTAATTCAAGATCCTCTTTCTCACCTACAAGGCTCTCACTGGTGCTGCTCCACCATACATCCGTGACCTACATAAGGCACCCTCCTCAACACGACAGCTTTGGTCCTCCAATACAGGCTTGCTGTATGTACCCAGATCGCACCATGGTTCAATGGGTGACAGAGGCTTCTCGCACAGTGCTCCCAGACTCTAGAATGCCCTTTCATTGGAGATTCGGTCAGCTGAGTCCCTGGGTATCTTCAAATCCCATCTCAAGACTTACTTATTCTGTAAGGCATTGAAGTCCTCTGGGTAAGACTGTTGATGCTGCTTACTGTTGTTGTGCTTGGATGATGGCTCGCTGTAGACCTGCACCTGCTCAAGAACACTTTGTTCTTTAATTTGTTTAACAATTATTTGTATATCTTATTTCATCTCACCACCCGCAGGAAGGTCCGTGAGGGGCCGGTGCAATGTGGTTTGGGTAGCAGTCGTGGCGGGGGGCCTCGACGACCCAATCCCTGGACCAAAACT
>JAZEWT010000023.1:2180426-2190491 GCA_036362905.1 Mordacia mordax
ACCCTATATAGGATTAAGCGGTTTCAGATAATGAGATGAGATGAGATAGTGGTGATGTTTACACACTACACGAGGTATTCATTTTAGGCTGAGTTGGTATCCGGGAAGTCCAGAACCAGTTCAGAAAATTGTCACTGGTGTTAGCCTCTGAAGGGGAATCGAACTCGGATTGGCATGATTGTAGCCCAGCATGCTAACCATTGAGCCACCGCTCCTCATACAAATACACACACATTCCCTGTATCGTCTGAACAGACTGTAGGTTTAGGTGCTGCGAGCGAGCACCTATGAAAGTCGACACGGCACACGAGCAGGTGGGTGACCAGCACAACGTCCGGCCCCCTTCGTACTCGTAGTGGCAATGTTTACACACTGCACTAGGTACTCATTTGAGGCTGAGTCGACCTCGGGGAGGTCCAGGACCCGTTCATAAAATCGTAAATCGTCACTGATGTTGGCCATAAGCAGGAATCAAACTCGGGTAGCCAGGTTTGCAGCCCAATGCGTTTACTAACACAGTGATATACATATACATGCCAAAACACCAAGACAAAGATCCCCCGATTTAACCTTAACAGAGTATTAGTGCAAGTGTTTTTAGCGAGTAGCACCTATCAAGGCCGACACGGTACACGAAGTACTCACAAACACTGTGACCCGACGTGACCCCGAGTCGACAGGCCCGGCCTCTCTCATTACCCCCTCTCTGGACCTCACCAACATCACCCCTCCTCACTTTGCCCTCTCTCTTCACACCCTGCCTTGCTCTCTCTGCCTCATGTTTTCTCCATATTTCTCTCTCCTCCTCTATAGCTACATTTTTCCATCACAGTCTTCTGCCTCTCTGTCTACATATGACCACCTCTCTGTTCATGCATTCTACCTTAATACAGTCTCATCCTAAAGGATTAAAATACTCTCTGGAAACTAAATGTTATCTAAAGCCCTATGTATTGATAAAACATGTGCCCTTGGCAAAAACGCCTTGCCTCCAAAATCGCTGGCAAACACACGCTCTTGGGGCAGTGACACGGCCCAGCAGCAGTGCCATCCACTGCTGGTCAGAGAGGTCCATAGCTGGAACCGACGACCACCCTGGTTATTACTGCAAGTCATGGGCAGCAGGGTGGCACAGCGGTAACATCAATGCCTCATAGAAAGAACTTCCTGCCCGAGGCGGTTAGATTCCTACCTCAGGTGCCTTTCTGTATGGAATTTGTTTGTTCTCCCCTTGTTATGTGTGAGCTTCCTCTGGGTTCTCTAATTGCCTCCCACAATAACAAATAAACACCGAATAATGAATTGGGTTATACCATCATAATATATAGGACAAATTGTCCTATATATCTTGAAACCTCTGGGTGACAGGTGCTAATATATAAATGTAACTAATTAATATTAGTAGTAACAAATACTCAGTGCCATATGTTGCACATTGGATGGTAAAGATCCAAAGGCGGCACTCAAAACGAGCAGGCCATTGTATGCCAGCGTCATGGGTTAATTTGCGAAATTACTCACATCAGGATCACATTCACCAGCAATAACCGCGTCCCCTTCTGACAGACCAATGTTCATTTTCAGGCCAGGTGTTGAGTCACACCTTGTGTCCACAGCGACTGCAGCCACTAGAGCTGCTCTTTCAAATGTTTTTCTGCAACACTCAAGTATGTAAGGCTTTCTACCTCCACCTGTATGCACCACTTTGCCAATTCTGCTGCCCAGGTGCTTATAAATTACTTTTCATATTGACTACTTACACCTCTCTCTGTATTGCCTGCCAAAATGCATCCCCTTCAAACTGCAGATAATGGTGAATGCCATAAACAAACCTCACTTACATACGAGCCCCACACGGGCCCAGCCCATAATTGTCTCTGCAATGGCTCACAATTCCTAGTCAGCCACAAGATCACCCTTAGTCTTACAAATCCTTCATGGGCTATACCCAGCCTATCTCTCCATGTTAATCTGGCTCCACACCTACAACCTTGCTCCCTGGTCCACCAAATATGGCCTAAGTCAATGCGCATTGATTAATAATTGGGTTTGTGTGAGTCAGTGGGCCACACTTCTTACACCAACGCTGCCAACCCCTGCCTCTGTTCAAGTTCAGATTCAACACCATCGCACATCTCCTTCATGAATGGAAAATTAAAAACAAGCAAGCCCGTGACAACTCAACCTATGGATCAAATAGTAAACCACTTTAGTCGGCGCTTCTTCAATGGAGGTGGAACAGCACAATTACAAACTCTTTCCTGAAATCCTCCTGTGGCTATTGGACCAGCATATTGGCATTCATGTTCTGAACATATTGCCATATGCAATAGAACAGTCCACTACTTCATGAAGGCCTCTCCACATCACCATTATCGTTCACGGCCTTCCAATATCATCAACCATCTTGCTCCTGAGATGACCTCATCACAGCGGGGGCCTTCTTTTCATGTGCATTCCCTCTTTTTGCCAGTTATGAAAGAAGGCTAATTCATTGTGTTAAAAGAACCTCGATCACGATGACCCTTTAAGCTACTGCCCCATCCCCAATATTTTCCAAAATCCTAGAATGCTCATCCGAGCAAGAATTCACCACAACAAAACCTCTTCCCACAATCTCTTCTCTACAATCAGCTTGTCGCCAAACCTTCTGAAGCTAAAAATTGCTCAAGAGCTTTGACGTCACATTCGTTTTTATCGACTCCAGTTCAACCACCATCATCAGCCATGACCTCTTCATTGCTTTCGACACACTCGGAACACAAACATTCTGGTGCACTTCCTTGTCAGGCTTGGGAATTGCCAGCACTCGGCTGCAGGCTCTGGGCCCTAAGCTGAGCTCAGTACTCGCCCCCCGGCTGTTCTCCACCTATATCTCCCCTCTTGGCCACCTCATTCATAGTAAGGGTGTTCTTCCCCATAACATTTTTAAATAATTCTATGAAACATGGTCACTATGGCTGCAGCTCAGCATAATTCCAAATACCCATTCTCCCAATGTACCTGCCAAAGACTGTAACATTATGGTGATGGAGGAGGGGTTTACGTGTTTAAATGCATGGCAGACCTATGAAGCCTGGAGTCCAGTACTACTGACAGGATGACCCTTGGTAAACAGGTAGAGGGAGGTTCCAGACAAAGAGTGATCCAAAGACATTCCCTCCAGCTAAATGAGGTTGGCGTTAGAAAGGGCATCCGGCTTTAAATTCCGCTCCATTGCCCCCCACCATTGTGAGGGGCAACCTGGATAGCGGCCGTTTAAACCTGCAACAACATCATCATCCTACTATACATTACTGCACCTTTTACTTTTTATTCCTCGTCAGCTTCATTGCTTCCAATGTCCCTGCATGCAAATTGGTACGTGGCTTTTCATTATCAAGTTACATTTTTCAAAAGCACTCCAACCTCCTGTCATCTCCCTCTAGTTCACTGATGCCAGTCTGCTTTCAGCAGCTCTCTTCCTAGGTACACTCACACTACAGTGTTTCATCATCACTCCAATCATTACGTTCTATCATTCAATGAAGTTCACTTCTGCTTACTTTACCGTAATCATCTTGTACCCCCACTGTGTAGTCATCGATGGTTGTACAGTCATTTCCTGTTTCTCGTTTCTGTTGGTTGCCATAAGTCATCAGCAAATCTGACATCATTCACATGTTCTCCAATGTTGCTGTTAGTGGTCTCACGACGGAGCATATTCTTGTCCAATTTTCCTTCTGGTTTGTTTTTTCTTAGTTTATACAATATCAGTACAGTTGACTGCATCCGTGCTCAATGGAAGAAACATGGACCATGACACTTTAAATGTCGACTGATAGCACTCAATCACAACACGCCGGAAAATGCCTCCAACGTAGGAAGCAAAACATTATGAAGGAGAGACGAGGAGAGCTTCACATGGCTATCCCAAAATAATAGCTTTGAAAAGCAATCATGGATCGAACTATGAAAACCTGTATCAATGTTGCTAAATAAACGTAAAGACTGTAACATGCTAGATTCAGTCTCCCCAAAAATCCGCTTTCATGGCCTCGTGTCCCATCCTGAATGTACAACTGGGGGGGGGGGGTTATCCCATTCCAGATCTACTGCACAGCAGCCAAGTTTACAATTCTGCATTTATGGAAATAACTTGGAAAACCTTGCACAACAACAACTCGCCATTTACGCATCTCCCACTGCAACATAATCCGCGGCACAGAGGTGCACATATAATAAGATGTTTTCAACCGATTAATCATGAGTTTTCATGCTTGTTGGAGGAAACCAGAGAAACAGAAGAAAACCCACTCATGTGATGGGGTCAACACCTTCCTAAACCTGGAGATGAGTCTACAATTGCTGTGCCACCTTCTCCACAAACTTTGGGAATGGAACCTCGATGCCAATGAAGACTTTCCCCAACATCTCTGTGATCCACAAATCTCAGCCGATTCCACAAGTGCTGAATTACAGGCTCCCACATATATAATCACGACTGCCCGGAAAGGCAAGCATTCGTCTCGATAAAATACACAAAAACATTCAAATGCCCGATTGCAGTCACCACATTAACAAGAGAGCACAAAGCAGCCCCCATGTTATTTGCACCATTGCAGTTAAGTGAATTCGCACAGGTCAATGAAGTGGTGGGCGGCACGTGGCATGGTGAATAGCGCTCTCGCCTCACAGCAAGAAAGTCCCCGGTTCGGTTCCAAGCTTGGATGCTTTTCTGTGTGGAGTTTGCGCGTTATCTCCGTATCCGCGTAGGTTTTTAGCGGGTATTCCGATTTCCTCCCACCGTCCAAAGACACACTGCCGTCTAGGTTAACTGGCCTGCTGAGTAAATTGCCCCCAGTGCCCTGCGATGTACTGGCATCATATCCTGAGTATAAGCCCTGCCTTGCGCCCTCTACCTGCTGGGATAGGCTCCGGCCCCCCCCACAACCCTGTACAGGATGAAGCGGGTATTGATAATGGTGATGACTTGTAGTCGTGTGTGCCTAAGCTCATTAGGCACATTTCAATCACATCATTGGCTTGACAGTGTTCTGTAACCCCACATGCTGCACTATTTGTCCCAAATGCAATTCCCTGCATACATTTGAGGATGCTTTTTGCACACTCGCAATTATTTTTATGTTTCAGTTATGACCGTATTTCATTCATGCCCCTTTCTGTCATATTTCATTGCACTTAGTACACGCAGACTAAATGCTATTCTTCATGCACATTACTGCGACATAGCATTTTTATCGCATATTTCAATATGTACGTAAGATACATATATGTTCCTAGGTTAACATCAAGATATGGGGGAAAAGCTTTTGTGGCGGCTGCCCCACTTGTTTTGTACAATATCGCCTTGAAATGATGTAGGTTTTCTGGGCTCGATACTATGTTTCGCCTCCCACGTTCGAGGCATCCTCAGGCGCTTGAGGATGCCTCGAACGTGTGAGGTGAAACGTCGCGATGGAGGGAGAGGGAGTGATCGACGTGGCTGTCCCAAGAGAGTAGCTTTTAGAAGCAATCATCAATATTTCCTTAAGCATGAAGATACAGACACTACCTTCGGTGAGCAACCTCAGATCCGACTTAAAATTAAAATATCTGCCTAGCTGTGATTACAAGTGATTCGTGTTTGAAATGTTGCTAATGTTGCATTTGTTCCCTCTCAACGTGCAATATTCTACCTATAATAACATTTTCCCCATTGCAATGTTTTACTTTTTACTTATATGGTTTATTATTTTCAATGCTGTAGTAAATGTGTTTTTTGTTTTTCTTATTTTATTTGGTTAATTGGTCATTTTGATATTTCTCTTTATTTTTTTGCAACTCGTGTGTTTTTTTTATCGCAGGAATTCCATCAAGAGATTGCAAGCTCACTGGGTATTTTTATGCCTCAATAATAAGCATCTATCCATCTACACAGGGTGGTCGAAATGTGTTATGAACCCTATTTAAACAGACCCAATACATGTTTTTTCTTCGCTCATTTATTTCTGTTTTAATTAACCTCTAGTTATTTAAAATGATCAAGTTTAAATGCCATTTTTATATATCCTACATTTCAAACCCATTGGTACACTAATATCGAACATTTCAGAGGATTATATGTGAGTCACAAGACAACTGGACAACCCTGTACAGCACTGCTGTGTTTAGTGGTATCCCACACACCAGCTCTACAACATTCAGACAGAAATTGTGCCTGCACGTATAATCACTGAAACGTCACCCTTGACGGACACGCCGCGCATCCTGTCATTGTTTCCCAGTAGTGATCCCACGGTTCTCGTGCAGCAACAGTGCACAGACACACAGCGATGCATGCAACTTACAACTTCATTGCAACGGGTGATTTTCTTGTGCAGTGAGACCTCTGAGAGCCACGCTAAGCAGGGGTCTTCATGTTATGGGGTATGTCCGGCACACTGCACGTCATTAAATAAGAGAGAAGTATTTATGTAACATTAAACTGTATTATAAAGCTTGCTTAATAATATTTGCATTTCTAAAGTGCCTTTCACCCGAGGGTCACAAAACACTGCACAGAGCTATGGAGAGAACGGCATGTCAACAACATTAATAAATAATCAAGGAAGTAAAATAATGACTACAAATAAGTGGACATAAATTAACAAATAAAATAATTGTTTAAACAAATAAAGGAACAAAAAGTGTTCCTGGGCACAGGTCAACAGTGCACCATCACCTAAGCACACAGAAGTGACCAGCATCAACAGTCCTAGCTAGAGGACTTCAAGGGCTTATGGAACAAGCGAGTTCTGAGATGGGATTTGACGATGCCCGGGGACTCAACTGACTGAATTTCCAATGGAAGCGAGTTCCAGACTGTGCTGCATGTGAAAAGGTTCCGTCACCCATCGAACGGAGGTGCGATCTGGACACATGCGGCAAACCTGCATTGGAGCATCGAAGTTGTCATGTTGAGGAGGGTGCCTGAAGTAGGTCACGGATATATGCCGGATGTCATTGGCATAGCAATGGTAGCTTAGATTGAGGCTGTGCAGGATATGACCAAATGATTTTATGTAGAAGAAAAATGGGCCGATGACTGAACCTTGAGGAACTCCAGACAAACAAGGATGGATACGACTTACATCCTCCAAGGCTGACTAACTGCTTCCGGTCAGAGAGGTTGGAGTTCAGCCAGTGCAGGGCACAACCACATATCCCTATACCGTCCAGTCACCGCAGTAAGATAGGGTGGTCAATGGTATCAAAGGCTGCGCTCAGGTTCAGGAGGACAAATATACTTGTTTACTTCAATGCTCACCGAGACTCAAGCCTCAGGTTTGAGAGGGTATTGTCATGTCTTTGTAGTAAGGGGTGATATTCTTATACTTAATCCCTATTGCGAATTGTAGAGGTGTGGTGGCGCAGTAAGTAGCGCTGCTGCCTCACAGCAATAAGACACAGGTTTGGTTCCAGCTCAGGTTCCTATGTGAAGTTTGTGTGTTTCTCCCCATGCCCGTGTGGACTCCGGTTTCCTCCTACCTGCTGATGCAGAGATGAATTGGCCTTGCTGAGTAAATTGCCCCCCCCCCGCCCCCTCAAACAAAAAGTGCCCTCCAATGTACTGGCATCGCATGCTTGGTTATAGCCCATCTGCTGCCCTGTCTGCCGGGATCGACTCTGGGCACCCCGCGATTTTGCACAGGATTCAGCGGGTACAGACAGATACTGACTGAGGGAATGTTTCAATTGTGGAATGTTTGGTCAACATCAGTAACACTGTACTGTATGTTTTTAGCTATCAGAGGAAATCGGGGACGCTGGAGGAAACCCATGCAGACCAGAGGGAAATCATGCAAACGCCACACTCGAGTCATGGACCAAACCTAGTCCCATGTTGCTGTGAGGATCGAGTCGCCAATGCGCCACCATGCCGCTCAAACCTGCATCAATTATTTAAGAGGATTTATGTTTTTGAAACATTACCTTCTCAAGTTTCACAGCCACGTTTAGTGTATCAATAATAAAACAATTCGCATGTTCTCTTTTTCAGTGAAGCAGTGCACTGCCGCACATTTATGACAAGACGGGAGGCTACGGAGGTTCAGAGTCCATTCTGGTAATACCACACCTTTCCATTCGACAGAAGAACTGACAAAAGTGGCTTACGCATATAATATGCATAAGCCTGTATTATCGATCTATTTGGCGCATCTTGAATGAATAAAAATGTATTTAACATTATATTAAATATATTTAGCGCCTGCCTTTCGGACGGAAGTCCCAAGACGCTGTAAGAGTTGGGAGAGGAAGCGACACGCTTAGCTGGCTCCAACCCTCCAGGCCCTGCATATCCTACATAGTTTGATGTTATCGGCAAATTTATTAATGAGTATGTTTTAGCTGTGGAAGGAAAGCGGAGAACCCGAAGGAAACCCACGCAGAACAGGGGGCAGGGGGGCACAAACTCTGCACATAAAGGCGTCCTATGGGGAAATGGAACTGCATCTGGCAGGCCCTTTTTTGAGTGAGACTCTGCACCCTGCTGCTCAGCCGTAAATAACCAAACATTACAACCTAGCTAGGTAAGATACGTGAGCTAAGCTCGGCCAAGACACGAGTGATTTAGACAAAAATTCCATATGTAGACAACTCAGGTTGTTGGTACAGGTGATATTGGCGAGAAACTTAATTATTAAGGCTAACAGACAGACGAAGGAGTAGATGATTTCACACCACTCCAGGTAAGGCCCAGTCGACCTTCGTAAAGCCAACGACCAGTTTAGATATTTACCAACAATATTATTTGTGGCGGCGAACTGCATCTGTAGTGCAGTGGCACGAAACCCACTGCGCTTCCTTCCCCGTCCACAAAGTGGTCCAAATAACTTGTGACACTCATTTATTTCTCTAAAAATCGAAAATACTTGCATAGTAAATGGTGTAAAGTCACAAGACATCTGGAACACCCTTTGGGGTTACACGCACACAGCCAGTTTCCAAGTAAGCGACCTGCAACAAGCAGCACCAACGAAGTTGTGACAGGTGCGTTAATACGTTTATTGTCTCAAGCTGGGATATTATAACGAGTTGCCCTACTGGGCAACTCGTTAAAAAGAGTTACAGATCTCAACGGTTCGTGCCAGCTGAAATTAAGACTAAGTGTAGTTGTGCGAGAAGTGAGTGCATATGAATGAGTGTATTAATTGTTGTGCGTGGATTACCGAGGAGGAGTTGGCTGAGTTGATGAGACTTGCAGTGTGGTGAGCAAATGAATGGTGTAAGTGAATGTGTGAATGAGTGTGAATTAGTGTGCGAGTGACCGCGGGAGCCGGTGTGTTGTTGAACCTACAATGTGGTTGCGCGAGTGAATGGATGGGTGAGTGGGCGCGACAGTGTGTGTCTAGTGCTTTGCAGTGCAAGTGGCTAAACGCATTGTGGATATACCAGTCGGTTGTGGTAAGAGTCTTCAATAAATATTTGGAGGAATCAATGAGTGAAATTCGCAGTAGAAGTAACCAGGCTCTAGTACCGCAGGAAGAGGGACAGTCTGGCGGACCGACTCGCTGCTGCGAGTGGCTTGGTAAATCACTTGAGCGCTGGGAGCATCAAATGACTCCGACTGCTATTACATCTTTAAGCGTAACAGCAGACAGCATGGTACCTCATAAAAGCTGTGTTACCAGCAGACGCGGGGGCACATGGAGACAGAGTACAACACACGGAGAGAGTACACACACGAAATGACAATCCCTCCTCCTCCTCCGCTCACCGTCCAGCCCGAGGCCCGGCACCGAGCAACCAGTCTCTCCCCGCTTCGTCCACACGTTGTCTCGGCTGCAGGCCGCGGCTCGGGGCGGGGTCCGCGCGGCTCCCGCGGGCGAGGGGACGCAACCGCGGGGAGGAAACACTCACCCAGACCGCGACCACAACGAGTTCCTCTCGGAGGACGAGAAGAGACGAGCAGGAGACGACGCTCACCCAGGCCCCGAGTTCCTGCGAGGCGAGGAGACGGGAGCCGCCAACAGCCACCGCGCATCCAACGGAAGCCGCAAAGCTCTCGGCGGGCGGGTGAGGGCGGTGAGGAGGGTGTGGCTG
>JAZEWT010000023.1:2190559-2206146 GCA_036362905.1 Mordacia mordax
GTCCGGCGCTAAGGCTCCACCTTAAAGCCCCTCCGCCTGCTTGGTTGGAGTCACTTTAAGTGAAGCTCGGTCCAGATTGCTGTGCTTAATGTTAAATCACCGCTAATAACATAATGAGATACACTCCCAACGAAGACCCAGTGTGGCTGATGGGTATGTGAAAATGCTTTCTTTGTTAGAGGAACGAGTGAGACGTACGTTCTGTGGTACCAAGCCGTGCGCCGTACCAGGCTAGGTGCACCTGCACACCCACACCCAGCGATCAAGCCGTGCGGATGGGTCGCGATGTCACGGTGGGGGGGTTCTGCGTGAGTTAGCGGTGCCGAGTGACGAGGATGAGTGATGCCGAGTGGGGGGGGGTGTGTCGTGCCAGACTGAGTGCATGCTGACACTCGCACCGTGGAGCTCGGGTTGGTCGCCGGGTTACAATGGTGTATAGATGGCTGGGCACGGTTGTTATGAGGGGTCATGCGAGGTGAGGTTGGTAAGGTGTGAAGGGTGACTCACCCCGAACTGCAAAACATCACAAGGTTGGGGTGACCTCAAATGTTCCCAAGCAGGCGCAGGTCGGCAGGAAGCCATAATCCCGACTTGAAAGCCCTATGGAACAAGTGAGTCTTAAGACGAGATTTGAAGATGCCCAGGGACTCCAGTCAACCGATTCTCCAATGAAAGGGCATTCCAGAGTGGGAGCAGCGTCCGAGAAGGCTCTCGCCCATCGAATGGAGGTGCGATCTGGGCACATGCAGTAAGCCCGTATTGGAGGATCAAAGTTGTTGTGTTGAGGAGGGTGCCTGAAGTAGGTCACGGATGTATGTTGGAGCAGCAGGATGTATGTTGTAGGTGATGAGGATCTTGAATTCAATCCTGCATTTAACCAGTAACCAGTGGAGAGACATCAATACTGGGGATATATGATCGTGGATGGGTGTGCGAGTAAGGACTGTAGCAGTCGCATTCTGCACGTTGGTGACGATTGATCAGGTAGGCAGGGGAGCAGTGCATTGCAGTAATCGATTCGTGCGGAGATGAAGATGTGTATTAGCTTCTCAGCATCAGCTGGTGACAGGATGTTGCGCAGTCAGGCTGTATTTCTGAGATGGAAATAGGCTACCTTTGTCACCTTGTTGATGTGTGTCTCGAAACTGAGTGAGGACTCAAAAGTCACACTTAGATTCTGGACTGCCTTAGCAACTTCAATGGTCTGGTCGTCAAGCATAAAATCGATAGGTTCAACCTGGACAATTGGTGCGGGGTTCCAACAAGCAACACTTCTGTTTTGTTGCCATTTAGTTTTAGGAAATTTGAATTGAGACAGGCCTTCACAGTTGACAGTGAGGAGACATGCAAAGACCAGACGCATTGATGTATGGCTTTGCATGGATATAGATTTGAATGTCCTCGGCATAGCAATGGTAGCTGAAATGAGGCTGCGCAGGATATGGCTAAGTGGTTTTATGTAGATGCTGAAGAGGAGTAGGCCGATAACTGAACCCTGAGGAACTCCAGACAAAACAGGGTGGATCTATGAGTTTTGTCCTGCAAGGCTGAAGAACTGCTTCTGGTCGGAGAGGTAGGAGCTCAGCTAATGCACGGCACAGAGACCACTGTATCCTCCAGTCGCTAAAGTAAGATCGGGTGGTCAGTGGTATAAAAAGGCAGTGCTGAGGCCCAGGAGGACAAGAATACTTGGCAAGCCTTCATCAGCATCGACGACGAGGTCATCAACTACTTTTACCAAAGCAGTTTCAGTACTATGGCCGATTCTGAACCCATATTGGAAGGGATCGAGGAGGTTATTGTTTAGAACGTGTTTTTTGGAGTTCCACAGCTACGGCACGTTCAAGGACGGAAGAGAGGAATGGTAGATTTGAGATGGGACGATAATTCAGGGATGTTGCAATCGAGGCCAGGTTTTTAAGCAGGGGGGTAACTCGGCACATTTGAATAGTGGGGGAACGATATCAGAATGAAGTGAGTTATTAAAGAGATTAGTGACGAACGTGACAAGGGATTTGAAATTTGCCCAGATGATTTTGGATGGAAAAGGATCGAGGGAGGAGTTTGTCGGCTGAGACATGGTAACTGAAGAAGAGACCTCGGAATATGTTAATTCCAGGAGTTTTGAGGTCAAGGACGATGGAGGAAAATTTATTGAGGTATTGGTTGGTGGTTGAGGCTGAGTAGAATTGTGTGGTTGTTGTTTCTGACCTCACCACTGCTATTTCTGATGTTGTTGATATTCCGTTCTCTCCATGGCGCTGTGCAGCGCTTTGTGACCCTCGGGTGAAAGGCGCTTTAGAAATGCAATATAGTAAAATAGTAATAGTTGGCCTTCTCTGCTTGGTTATTGAGTTCAGTGAGACAGCACATTTGGTGAGAACGCCACACAGCAAGACTGCTTGGGTTTTTAATTCCCGACTGGGGCCCCTTTGTGAGTGGAGTTTGTAGCTATACTAAAGCACTTTCGGGTTAAAATCAAGAGCCAATTAGTAAGGTTTGTCACGTGAATAGAACGTGCCAATTCTCTATTACTTCGGCTCACTTGTATGTTGGAGAGCAAACACATTTACAATCGAGTGCGACTTTTCGCTAATAATTGCAATCTTCTTTATCAGGCACCTCGAACAACGGTTCTGGATATATCTTGCGTATAATTGCATCTTTCTACATACGATTGTGATGTTATCATTGTGACTGTATGTTCTCTCTCTCTCTTGGATGTATTTCTGCTGGGTTGTCCGGTTTTCTCCCGTAAGGCTGGTCAAACATCTCAATGTTAGAAAGTTACCTCCAAATTAGGGATCACACAACCACATCGCCCGCTACTGTGAAAATTTGGCAGGAGCCTCCCCGTCGTCCGAAGCTGAACTACAGCAGGTACAGCAGTTTGATCACTGGTCCACTGCGGCTGCTATTGTATTTAATAGACATTCCTAACGCTGAACCCACTCAGAACGTGACTCAAAATCTCTATAACAGCAGCATTAACATCTAAATGACAAAACCTAGCACAAGAGATACAAGTAGTGAGGGCTAGAAAAAACCCATACACAAAGTGAACAATATTGCATGCATAGTGACAAACTGTGAGTATAGCAGGTGATGGAAAAGAAGAGAGTTCGGGGATCAGTTTTGAGCAGAAAAAAGAAATATCAGAGTACATTTTAAAGATACCCCTTGTTATAGGGGATTTTGTGTCAAGCATGTAACACGTTCTAATGACGTAAAGATAAATAATGTTTTTTTTTATTATTACAGCAAAATATAATCAATGAGCTTGGAAATTTCTGGTTGGGGGATTCCTGCGATACCAGGTGGCCCCAGTTCGAATCCCGCTCACGGCCACCAGTGGCAATTTTCTGAACAGGTCCGAGGCCTTCCCTAGGTCGACTCAAGCTCAAATGAGTAACTAGTACGGTATGTAAATATTACCACTAAGACAGGCGGTGCTGGCCACCCACCCACTTGTGTGCCGTGCTGTCCTTCATAGGTGGTATTCGCTTACAGTACTTGACCCGTCTGTTCAGGTTATAACAGGGAATATGTCTTTGTGGGCGAGGTTTTCCATGTGCGAACACCGCGGCCGGGTTGAGCGTAATAACGTTTTGCATAGACCGTTGCTGGGCGTCTTGTACCCGGGTAAGGCTCGCATTGAAAGCGGGGAGACGGAGTGCGCTCCGCATGTGGCGATGTGCGTGACACAGGGCTGGGAGCGTCGCAAGTCGGCCTTGCGGTCGTGGAGACGTGGATCCGCACTTTTGTTGCTGCTGTTTCTCAGGGTTTTCGGCGGAAGAGCAGGCGTCCACTTCGTCACGGTCCTACGCACCTCATTCCCAAATTGTTGGCAACTCTAACGCAACGCGGGAGAGTTAGATACGTGGGACTGTGAGACCTGGAGCCCAGACCAGACATTGTTTGATATATGCAGGCTTAATACTATTTTGCATACTTGTGCTGGCTGTAAATCTTAAACTCTCCCTCATCTTCAAATTGCACATCAGCATCATTTGAGTTTTGAAAGAATGTAGATAGCGCATGGATTGAGGTCTCTGCTCGTGTATATGACATCTCAGCGGAATGTGGATGGAGTAAAAGGCGAAGCACATCTGATTCGCATAAGCTCCGGAAACCGTGTGCTGCTCTCGCAGCTAATGTGCCCCTTGAGAAAAAAACAGCCGCATGGCTTATCGCAGTGAATGCCTTTTCCGAAATTAGCTTAATAAACAAATCATATTTGCTGGATGCTGCTGGCTCTGCTATATGCTTGTTACTGCAGCTGGGAAAAGTATTTTTTGGTGGATCGCAAAATAAGATCTAAAACTCCCTCCTTGCCCATGTACATCGAGGATGCCATCTCCTGAATTTCCGGGGTAAGACAGTGCAGTCAGCAAATTTATTACCATCTCTATTCCAATTGTGGTGACCAACCCAGAGGCGAGATTTCAAGCGTCCAGCATTCGTCATTATCATTACCCGTTTAATGTTGTACCGAGTCATGGGGGGCCAGAGCCTATCCCGGTAGACAAAGACAGAAGGAGACAGAATATAACGCCAGTACATCGCAAGGGCACTTTTTGGGGTAATTTACTTAGCAGGCCAATTAACCTAGGTATGTCTTTGAACGGTGGGAAAAGTACACGGCGAAAACCCACGCGAACACGGGGAGAACACATAAACCCAACACAGAAAGGCACTCGAGCCGGAAATCGAAGCCAATCAAAGCCCGGGAATCGAACCAGAGCCCTTCTTACTGTGAGGCGACAGCGCTACTCACTGCGCCACCGTGCCTTCGCAGCCAGTCTTTCTTTTTAAACTAAATGCCACCGTTGGATGTTGACAAAGGACTGACAATGCCGAACACTTTATATGAACACAGTAATAATGATACAATATATAACGCGCCCAGTTTTTATGCCTGGTCATAAACGAGCCACATATACGGGGGTACAGAAAACGGCAAAGGGAGGAAGTCACTCAGGCGGTTAGCCAGCGCCAGCGCCAGCGCACGACACTGCTTCCTATAAATTATGTCATAGGCCAATTAATTAATTGGTTTTTGTTATGGGAGGAAACCGGGGAACCCAGAGAAAACCACGCAGAACACAGGGAGAATACACAAACTCCACACAGACCTGAAGTAAATCTCCATGGCGCAAACACACATTTTTCAAATGTTTATTTACTACAAAAGCATTTTGAGCAAAAATATGTGAAATCTTAGTTAAATATTTTAAGCTAGATTTGGAGCTGTGCAAACCCATTATAAATCCATCCCCAGGGAAGCAACTAATTCACATATAATAATGGAAAATTTTTGTACGTGTAATTTGTAGGCAGACGAAAAATAGTCCAATGTAGGCTGTCACAGATAGCGCGAGCCACCCTTGGCTCAGGACGTAACACACTCGGAAGAACACAACTCAAAACTATTCTCAAATCGGGAAATGGGGGACTGAAGGCCTTGGTGTGGGGTGAGCAATGGGACGGAGTTAGACACCCTGAAACTCGCACTGCAAGCCAGGGTCAGAGAACAAAACTTGTATTTATTTACTACTCGTCTTCCCCCCTGTCTATAGCAACGGCAAAATTCTAACAAATTTTCTCTCCCCGTGCCCACGTGGATTTTTGCCGGATGCTCCGGTTTCCTCCCACCATCCAAAGACACACTCCTGCCGAGGTTAATTGGCGTGCTGAATAAATTGCCCCGACAAGTGTGCCTTGTAATGTACTGGCGCCACATCCTGAGTATCCCCCCGTTTTGCGCCCCGTCGGCCGGGATAGGCTCCCCCCTGCGACCCTGTACAGGATTAAAGGGGTATTGATAATGAATTAATGAATTAGCTCACAAAATACCTTTGTGGGTGCCTAGCGCCCCCTATCGTGTACAAGCGGCAAGTACACTTCCAATCACGAGCATTCACATTTCAATTTCGCATCTGCACCGGTGCCAAGCTCCCGCAATAGTTTACAAGCGGTTAGCGATTCTCCGAGACACACTATTATGCCCACTCTCAATACAACATTCACCCAGGCATGTGTTGTCAGGCGCTACACTCTAGCAGTACGTATGTCTCTAGGCGGCTAACTTTAAACAATACTTATCAGTCTAGTTCATATGGCTGTGTATACTCAAACAGTCCAACTGATGTCGACATGGCCCTGATGGAGAAGTTGCTTGCTAGTACTGTAGCGCTGTGACGAACAGAACTGGTTCTGATGATTGCTCCGAAAAGCTGTTCTCTCGGGACAGCCGCGTCGTTCGCTTCCTCTCCTCTCCAGAAGCGAACGACGTGGCTGTCCCTCGGCTGTCCTGAGAGAGCAGTTTTTCGGAGCAATCATCATGCATCGAGCCGTGAAAACCTACATCATTGGAACTGGTTCTGGTTACTTTATTTCGAAGGCTTTCGTGACCAATATTATCAATGAAATCCATTTTTGGGTCAGGTCACGTAAAAAATTATAAGTGTCGTTAAACCCTCCACCACCCGACACGGCCAATCAGTTCTGGTGATGCTGTAACGAACAGTGCTCGCCCTGTTCACGATGTGGCGACGAACAGAGTTTATCTCGGTGACGATGTAATAATAATTGCACTTCTAGAGCGCTTTTCACCCAAAGGTCACAAAGCGCTGTACAAAGCCGCAGATATGTACTGATGAGGCAGCTTGCCCGAGCTGAATCGAGTCGTGTGGCATGCCACAGGGCATGTCGCACTGCCTCGAGCGTATCATGCTGCACTCGATCTGACGATGGGCCTTGCCGGCCTCAAGCTGGTGAGACGGGTCATCTGCGGTCGTCCTCCAACCGTTCCTTGACCTACGCTAGCCAACTGTGCCAGGCTAGGTCTTAGGCCATTGAGACCGAGGTCACTTGCGCGGGAGCTGTACCATGCGGGGTCTCGATGTGGAGGTCGAGACTGCGGTGCTTTACGGTAGTTTTCTTCATTGTACGCCCTACGTGTGGAAGTCCTCTACTCGTCTAATAACGCCTACCCTTCTCACTGTCTTTAATTTATATTTATATTCCTTTGCAATTTTTCCTGCTCGACTTGACACTGTGCCGCTGCCCTCTCTCGCTTTCCTCTCTCCATCCCATTGTTTCTTCGCTCCGTCTGTCTCCTTGAACCTCGAATATTCCAGTCTTCTCTGCTCCGCCCTTTAGGTGGGGTTTTCTGGTTACCCTGGCAACATCACTGTCCTAAGTTCTGCCCATGTCTATCTCTCGCTACATGCCTTGACCTACAGTGTCTTACACAATCTCACACACACTATCTTTCCTCTCACACATACTGTATTTAGTCATCACACATGCACAGATATCCACAGTTAAGCTCGCATTTGTAACAGGTTGTCATAATAAAATACTTTGGTTAGCTCACATAAATGTATAATGAACCTACTTTCACCCGACAGTCAATAAGTAGTGTTGTCATGTGAACAAAACACACCAATTTGTTACTACTCCTCCAAACTGGTGTGATAAGAATAAACCGCAACAGTTACAAGTGAGTGACATTACGCTAGTAATTACAACCATCATGATCAAGTTTTTACAATACATTTCTCTCTGAAGTAACATATTGGCACATTTTGTTCACATGACCTTACTAATTAGAAAAACACTTTATCATGAATCATCATGAAGAAGTATATTTGGTACATTGTAGACATGCCTTTACAACTTCATGAAATTATGGAAATAAGATATATATGAAAATCAGTCATTCAACTGTAACATGACTCTTTTACTTGTGCATTACACAATTACTAAAAGCTATGTGCTAGTGTACTACCCTAGCTTTGTAACCATGATCAATAACCCATTTTCAGCATTAAAATATGATAAACACTAACATAGAACAGTGTACAATATTTATACAACAATGACATAAACACGAATTACTCTCCATAGTGGTTGTTTCAGGATAGCCGTGTCAACTGTTACTGCTCTCACTTTAGTAATGTTTCGCCTCCTACATTGATGGCATCATCAGGCTTCTGAATTGTTGAATTGAAACGTGTTTTAGTGGGAAGAGAAATGTCAAAGGAGAGAGCAGGAACACTCCACGTGAGTGTCCTGAAAGAACAGCTGAGAAAAACAATTCTAATCCGCTGAACTGTGAAAAACTATACAATTACAATGACATGAATTAACATGCACACATTCAGAACATGGCTACAATTTCATTGATGTCCTAATGAAATTTCACATTCCACAAATAGTGCGAGAAAAATATGTATAACACCACATGTATCCCTGTATCTGGTAGTTTATTATTATTATACTAGTATACCTCGGAATGCCTCACTGAGACAATGGAATCTTTTTCAGGAACATCCTACCAAGTTTTCACAGTACAGAATGATGATTGTTATGTATATTCCAACTGATAACCTGCAGGTAATTTTTCAAAATTTGGAACGACACCAACAAAAATGACCAACTCTTGTGGATAACAGTTTTTGGTGTCCAATGTAAAGGGGGCACATTTTTCCACTAAATACATCTGCAGAATTAATTGGGAGGCCGCTGAATTCGAACTGTGAACCATTGGCAAAAGCGGCGAACACGCTATTGCTCAGCCATGTCATCACTCCCAAGTGTAGTTGAGCAGTTGTGCAGTTGAGGATGAGGAATCTTGTGTCTGACTGCTATCATTTAAAACTGGAATCTATTCATCTGGGATTGGAGTGTTGCAATTCCCGTGGTATATCCGTACTGGTTCGTCACATGCATAGTACTTATCAAACACATCAGCGTATCCGTGGTCTCGCCACCATGTGCACAGCTGTCGGTTCCAACCACATGACAGCACATGGAACAGCTGAGGTTCTGCAGCTCCTAATACTGTAAAGAAATCCTGGTCACCGAGGTGGCCATGAAATGAGAAACGCGTTGCCAAATCCTTCACGGCCGACGATGTCAGGGCTTGGTTGTATACGGGTGAGTTGCGCATACGAACTATATCCAGGAGCAGTACGCCGCTGTTGAAGCCTGGTAAACCACCTGTGGGCGGTTCGCCAACATGTGTGCCAGGATGGTCCTTGCGGTACTGCCAAAATGCATGCCTGTAAGAAAATATGATATAATAATTTTTTTTAAGCACATCCTCCTGTATGCTGGGGCATCTCAGAGATTTTCCAAACAGGTAAACGACTTCCATCACATCTCAATTCAACACATTTGAAGTGACACCGAGTCATAGCTATCACCGTGCAGCACAGCACAGTGTACATCTGTCTGTCCGTGAGAGGGGGGTGATTGTTTACTGGGGCACGTCGGGAGGTGCAGAGTCAACATCTGTGCCTCAGAGAAAGGTTCTGCCCGAGGCAATTAAATTTCTGCTTTGGGTTGCTCTTCTGTGTGGAGTTTGTGCATTCTCTCCATGTTTTGCATGTGCTTCCTACAGATTGTCCAATTTCCTCCTACAACGAAAAAAACTCATTAATTTGCTGATCCTATCATAATATAGGAGGCAGCATCTGGAAAATGCTGGCGCTAACTGCATGGCTACCTTCCGCTGCCTGTCTGCAGTTTCCTCGCACCTCTGAGTCGTTCTATCTTCAAACAAATACCTTTGACACTGAATGACTACTGTAGGTGTTATACATTATAATATTACTGAGAAGTAATCTATACAAGCACATACTAATTGCACAAATGCACTTTCTCTATTGATCCCTAGATTATTGACACTTCCTGTAAGTAATTTAATTGTTAATCTGCATTTATTCTAAAAATGTGCAAATTTCAAAAGCTAACAGATACCAGGCTCGTATGCGTTTGAATGGTGTCCTACATGAATACTCGCCACCACTGGAAGAATGGCAAGCATATATTAAACCTGACAAGATGATGGTCAGTGGACAGATCACCTGCATGGTAAGTCCTAATGTCAATAACTTGAGCTTAGTCACTGTTTTGCGAATGCAGCATATTTTTTTCTTCTTGTCATACACCCAATAACATTAAATGGATGCATCAGCGGTGGAACAGCACGTTAGTGATAACAAGTGCATGTACAGATATTTGGAAGAATCCTAATATTGTTATCAAGCTGATAATACCTCAACAACTTTTCCTTCTCCTACCCTGATCTCAAAACTTCAGAAATTTTACGAATTCACGGAATGTCATGTGTCTTCATTAGTTACCAGATCTCAGCCTACAAACTCCCCCCTGGACCCCTTTCCATCCAAACTCATCTGGGCAAATTTAAAATCCTTTACCACCTTCGTCACTAATCTCTTCAATTCCTCCAACATTGTTCCCCCACTATTCAAATGTACCGCAGTTATGCCTCTGCCCAGAAAACCTAGTCTTGATTGGAACATCCTTGATAATTATCGCCCCATCTAAAATTTACCGTTTCTCTCGAAGGTCCTTAAACTTGGTGCAACTCTAGAAACACGTCCGTCCTCAACTATGACGTGCTCCAATCTGGGTTCAGATTCGGCCATAGTACTGAAACTGCTCTGGCCAAAGTAGTTAATGACCTACTTGTCGCTAATGATGAAGGCTGGCCAAGTATTATTATCCTCCTGGACTTGAGAGCAGCCTTTGATGCCGTTGACCACCATACCTTACTGAAGCGACTGGAGGGTATAGGGGTCTCTGGCTGTTCCGTGCACTGGCTGAACTCCTACCTCTCCGACTGGAAGCAGTTAGTCAGTGTTGGAGGATGTAACTCAGCGATACATCCTGTTTTGTCTAAAGTTCCTCAAGGTTCAGTCCTCCGCTCATTTCTTTTCAGCATCTACGTAAAATCATTTGGCCATATCTTGCGCAGCCTCAATCTCAGCTACCATTACTACGCTTATGACATCCAAATCTATATTCATGCAAAGCCATCCATCAATGCATCTGGTCTTTGCATGTCGTCCTCACTGTCAACTGTGAAGGCCTGTCTCAATTCAAATTTCCTAAAACTAAATGGCGACAAAAGCAAAACCTCTGGGTTTTGCTTGTTGGGACTCCACACCAATTGTCCAAGGCTGAACCCATCCATTTGATGCTTGGCGACCAGACCATCGAAGTTACTAAAGCAGTCCTGAGTCTAGGCGTGATTCTTGATTCCTCACTGACCTTCGAGAGACACATCAACAAGGTGACGAAGGTAGCCTATTTCCATCTCAGAAACAGCCAGACTGTGCAATATCCTGTCACCCTCCGAGGCTACAGTATTTTGTGACCCTCGGGTAAATGCAATTATTTATTATTTTTAATCCACATCCACAAAACGATTATTGCAATGAAATACTCCCTGGTGCTCCTGCCTACCTGATCCATCGTTTCCAACGTGGAGAATGTGGCTACTAGAGTCCTCACCTGCACACCCATACACGATCACATATCCCCAGTGCTGGTGTCTCTCCACTGGCTACCGGTTAAATACAGAATTGAATTCAAGATCCTCCTTCTCACCTACAAGGCTCTTCACCGGCGCTGCTCCGACATACATTCGTGACCTACTTCAGGCACCCACCTTAACACAATTTCGATCCTCCAATATGGGCTTGCTACATGTGCCCAGATCGCATTTCCATTCGATGAGTGACAGAGCTTTTTCACGCACTACTTCCAGACTCTGGAATGCCCTTCCATTGGAAATTTGGTCGGCTGAATCCTTGGGCATCTTCAAATTCCGTTTCAAGACGACCTTGTTCCATAAGGCAATAAAGTCCTCTGGCTAGAACTGTTGATGTTGCTCATTGTTGTTGTGCTTCGATGACGGCTCACTGTTGACCTTGCTTGCTCCGGAAAACGTATTCCTTCCTTTGTTTGTTTAACAATTGTTTTATTTGTTATTTTATATTCTTCATTGATTTATAACCATTATTTTGCTTTAATTTATCTAGTCTGATGTGGTTGACATGCCGTTCTCTCCACAGCTCTGTGCAGTGCTTTGTGACCCTCGAGTGAAAAGCGTTCTTGAAGTGCAAATATATTACCACTTTATATTATCATTATTATCTGGCTCATGCCTTACAATCACTCCCACCCATCTACAAACATCATGATCCAGTAAGGAATGTGTTACACAATAAGAGGATTATCCTGAAAGGACAGTTGACCCAACAACCTGGAACGCGTAACAGACGCATCTGACTCCTCATCCTTGGCTGCATCCCTCCACAATGTTCATTATTGGTGTTCACCACATCTAATGGCATATGTGATTGAATAGTATACTGTGTAATACCGTGCACCTGTAAACAGGTTGCATCTCGTAGGCGATGCCGATGACAGCGTCTGGCCCAAACATGTCAAACTCGGAGAACAGGAGGCGAATATTGACCATTAACTTCAAGTCCAGATCCAGTTGCACGATGCGCTCCATCTCTACCCGGTCATTGAAAAACCAGGGGGGAAACGGAGACATTTTTAAAAAGGTGTGTTTTAAACCACAAACATACCAAAAATGCGTAACTGTTCTTTCAGAAAAGGCGTGTCGAGTGTACCTCTCTTTGCGACGTTTTGTCACACGTCGGAGACATTATCAGGCATTTCCAACATGGGAGGCAAAAAAGTCACAAAGCAGAGAGCAGGAACACTTAATCCAACTATCACGAAAGAACAGCTATGGTGAAAATTTCTCACATCGAGGCATAAAAACCTACATCATTAGATAGCAATAATCTTTGGATAAATATGGTCATACATAACTGCCTCAGCACCCCAACGCAGCTTAAATCACACCTTAACCCAAAAAAAATCTGTGGGAATTTTCTGTTGCCAGTATAAAGATGTAATAATAGAAAAGGCTTTGTTGACCAATTTCATTTCTGCAGTTAAAATGTCTGACCTGCTGAAGACCAACTGATGTGACACAATCCATTGTCATGAGTATATAGTCCCAACCACCAATATATCCAGTGATGAAAACTAGCCAGGGTGGCATCTTCCCTTACTATGAATAAACGTGTATGTATAGTGTGCTCTTATACTGCATAACACGGTGATATTAACTATTATTTTGAGGGGGAGACTTTCGCCAAAAGATATCAGTGTGAGAGGCACCACACTGCCTGCAAGATAAGCGTAATTGTTCGTGTACTGCAACCTGATGTAGAAATATAAATGTTATGCTTTGCATTGGAACACTAATTCAAAACCGTTGGGTCAATTTGAGAGCATTTATGGTGGATAATGATGAGGTGTTTTCAGAGTTCGTGTATTGTTGGGTGGTGCAAGTCAGAGGCCACGCTTTAGGTCAGCAGGGATCACAAGTGGCTTGTGAGCCTTGCAATGAAGAACAATGGCATGATAAAACATCTCTTGAGAGCGGAACCCCCTATTGGCAGCTGTCCTTGTATGGCATAAAGTGACACCTGACTCGGCGAAGGTAATGTCTTGCCAATAGGGCACTGTGATTGCTGCATGAATCATTTGTGGGTCAGTTCTTAAATTTGAACCGATTGACATGTGTGGGTTTTTAAGTTATAGCAGCACACTGAGGGAACATGCAAGCAAGTAGAAAAGGGGGGGAACATGCAATTTCCGCACAGAAAGGCATCCAGAATTAAAACCAGGTCCTTCCTGTTGTGAGTCGCAAGTGTTACCAGTGTGCCACCACCCTGCCACTTCAAATACATTTTATAGAAAGATTAGCACATAAAACAATATATCGGAAGCATTTCTCTGTATTCTCATCACTGAAGGATATTCTGTAAGCAGGCCTTTGTCTAATGAGGTCTTGCAAACAAAGTAATGTCATACTCATATAAATAGTGAGGTGGCACTTGTCTCTGATTTACAACCCTGAGCCAGTGGCAGAAATGTCACATTCCTATGGATGGGATAAGCCTATCGATCGAGAATCGACCGACGTTCCCAAAAAAGTAGTGCTCATTTTAGATACAACACCGAGATGACACAAATCAACCTACCACAAGGAAACACTCGCAACTTTCCAATTTCGAGCTTGACAGCTGAGCCATCTGACTGGTTACTGGAGCACAGAGTAAGTTTTATAGACTAAGAATGACATGAACAGTAGTTTAATTTAATATTGAAAGTCATAATGGACACAGTATTCGTTCAGTATCGAAGGCATTCGTTGGAAGACAATTACTCAGAGGTGCAAGGAAACTGCTGGCAGGTGGTAGGAAGGCAGCCACCTGGTTAGCCAGTGCTCCAGTACCAACATTTGCTAAACATCAATTCCTATATATTACGATGGTAAAGGCCAGTTTGAGTGTTTTAGTTAGGGGAGGAAACCAGACAACTTAGAGGAAACCCACGCAGAACAATGGAAGAACACACAAATTCCACATAGAAAGGTGCCCCCGAGGCAGGAGTTGAACAGGATCTTATTTCTGGGAGGCCTAGATGTTACCACTGCATAGACACCCTGCTGCCCAAGGTAGTGCTAAGGCCATGTTTTTTCCCTTGCCCTTACCTGGTGACATAACAAGGTGCATGGCAACAGACATGAAAAATATGGCATCATTGAAGTAAGATCCGGAGCCGGCACTAAAGTGTTTCTGCATTGGCTCTACGATGGGATGCAGTTGTTCAGCCAGCAGTCCCACACCATGGACAGTTACCTGTAAACACACGCAAATGCAGATAGAGGTTTATTAATAAAGCATAAAGTATCTAGTGAGCTTGCAAGCTCGAGATGTGGGATTTCTGCAAAATAACAAATACACGAGTTGCAAAAAAATAAATAGAAATATCAACCACCCTGCTACCCAAATAGAAAAGGAGAAATTTGAACTTCGAACAAAAAGAAAACAAACGACACAGAGCAAAACAACCATGTTAAGGGATCCAAATCAGTGTATAAACACACATCAATATTAAGCAAAATAAATTTCCTGTAACAAAATGGCTCAGACAAATTCTATTATAATAACGCATTTTGTACTTTTAAATAAAACTACAAAAATATAGTTATAGAAACACCTTTGTTGTCTGTCTTGAGACGGTTGAATTCCATGTACACTGGCTATTAGACTAATAAGAACATTCAAGTACCTTGTAATGAAAAGAAGCCTTCCCAAGGAATGCATCGAGCAACTTCTGCCCAAGGGCTCTGCTTGGCTCGTCACTGACCAGGTGCACATGGAGCAATTCATTCTCTGAAAGTAAATCATTTGCTTTCATAATCAGAATCGTGTCCATAAAAAAATCAGCTGGAATGCTTCTTGTTTCTACACTTTGTGGCACTTAACCTTATGATTGCATTTCATGTTTTTTTCATTTTAATATCCTTCGCACAGGTATTCCTTACTTAAGGAAGAATGCATTCTTAAAAATCAAGGACACTGTGACATTTACAGCATAGGGGGTTCCTCTTTTCCCATTAAAAACATAATTAAAAGGTTAGCGATTGCGTGTGAGATGGAAGAGAAGGTTACTTACTGTGACAGAGATGAAAGTGTGGTGCCAAGCCTTGTGCCGTGACAGGCTGGGTGCGCCTGTGCGCCCACGCCCAGTGATCGGGCCGTGGAGGGGTCGCGGTGATGTGGAGGTGAATGGGGGATGTCGAGCAGGCGAGAGGTCGTTCGAGATGACGCAGGATCAGGCGAGGTGAGAATGAGAAAGTGAGGGCGACAGAAAGTGTGGTTGCATCAGCG
>JAZEWT010000023.1:2206174-2221739 GCA_036362905.1 Mordacia mordax
TCATATACAAAACGTGGTCTGGAGGAGTGGGAACGTAAGGCGGACGTGTGATGATCGGATTGGTGGTGGACGTGGAATGACATCTCGTGGCTGGGTGACGTCTGAGGAAATATAAAAAGGTGTGCGGAAGCAAAGGAGGGGAGTCTGGATGGGAAATTGGCAGCAGAGCGACGGGCACGTAGAGAGGTGAATCAATAGTGCGCGAAGCGCAGGGTGGTTAGGGAGTTGAGGTTGTGTGTTAGTGTGTTGTTATGGTTAGTGTTAAAAAAGAGCATGGAAAGACAGAAGTCTCCCTTCTCCTCGCTGGAGTGACAGCCACAGGCATGCTGGAGAGAATGGAGTCACCACCACGGTGTTCCGCGCACGCCGTCGGAACAAGAGGACATGCCAGTGGGCAGTGCGAGTGATGGCGAGGAAGCCGGCCCGTTGGCTTTCCCTCACAGAACCAAGAGTGATAGGATAATATACAATTCATACCTCTATAAATCAACACATAGTGTATCCACACATGTAGTATATCTCGTAGACCACGATCCATGAGCAAGCCTACTTAGGAGTAGCGATTCAATTGTTGTATCAATTCCCTTGCATGTGATGACAATTACCATTTCTCATTTGAAGATTGGTGTGTAACATTGCAACGTGCTAGCCAACCCCTTGAGAATGTGACTGTCTCCGTTGTGACTGATCCAGCCCCCTAAACGTGACTTCCTAAAATCAGGTTAAATGAACTACATTACGATGGAAATTCCACTGTTATACGATCAATATACTAAACACAAAAACGTACCTGTATCAACATTCACGCTCTTATTTCACTCGACAATCACGTCGTCAACACAAGGAAGCACATACAATCATCTCAGGGCCATATTGTGCATCTGTGGAGTTAAGAGTTTTACAAACGGACAGTGCGATTGCGAGACCCGTGATTCATCGAACTCGGGTTGTTGATTTACGTAATCCCCTGTTGGCGAGCTCCTGTTGTTTACTCATTGTCCCGTGGTACGTGACTCATTGTAACACGTGACTATGCATGATGTCATCTGGAAGACGCGAGAGGGGGCGGCACGGGGAAATATAAGGAATCGGTCAGACGGAGCGTGGTCAGCTGGTCGTGAGACGGTCAGAGGGAGTGAAGAATCGCCTGGGAAAAGTCATCAGAGAGCCAGGATGTATTCGTCGCTCGTATTCGTTATGCCCGGGCCCGCGCGCGCTGTTCAATAAAACATCATAAGACTAGAAGTCTCTGCTCGCTGGCTGAAAGATCGTGGAGTGACCGCTGATCCTCGCCGTGGCCGTTATCGTCAAGCCGCCACGAGTCTGCGGTCCAAGTCGTTGTGCCACACATCCACCTAATGCTGACTACAGCCACCTTAAACACTCGGACCATAGTATTATGGGCACTCGCCTTGATTACTGAAAGGCTACCCTAACAAGAACATCATTTAAAAAAATCAATAAACTGTCGCATCTCCAAAACCTCTCACACTCTCCTGGTCATCAGGTGTAGCCAAATTGCAGCACTAACACCTTGCACTGGCTCCCCTATCAACTCAAGCCTGCAGTACAAAATCATTAACTTATTGAAGGTCTCAAGTTATGCCTCACCACCCTTCTTCCAACGATGCTGATGGCAACAAACTGCCCCATTTTCTACAGAACACATCTTACAATCAGCTCATCGCAAATTCCTGCTTCGGGCGCGTTTCTGTGTGGCGTATGTGTGTCCTCCCTCCCATTCTGCGTGGATTTCCTTCCACAAAAAAAATATATTTACATTGTCTGAAAACATAAGAAGCAGTGTCTGACGAGCTTGCGTCGACTGACCAACTGAACGAGTCCCCCCCCCCTCTCTCTATCCCCACAGACCCCTTTGCGGTTTCCTCGCGCCTATATATCCGTGTCTTGTCCATGATCAGGCATGGCACTGGTGCGCGTTTTAAATTATATCAACAAAAAATACACATAATTATATTGAGCACGAGCTTCTTCATAGCTGCACTGGTCGCCATCTCGAACGCCTTTCCCACCACACATAATATGCTGCTTGCAAGCACCACCATCCAGCTTCAAGCAGTAGCACACGCCTCACCTACTCAGGCTGGCGTATGAGATACTCCGAGTTTTCAATTGAACACATACGTTCGATTTGTGAAATATAACGTGCTATAATTTGTGATTATTTCAGTGGCTCTCAGAGATCAATACAAGATTGTTTGATATGTTCTATTAACGTTTACTTTAAAAAAACGTTGCTGAGTAGAGGATCAAATGCCCAAAATATCATGTGACAATAACAAACAACTCTTAAAAGTTTAAAAGTGTAAGTTCTACAATCGGGAGCAAAGCGATACCGGATTAGCAAATACGCCTTACTATTGGATGTTACTCTTATACACTCTAATATAACCTTCCTATATCACCCGTGAATACTGTCAATATCTCTACATAATGTAATGCTATCGTTACATAATATACCATTACATGATGTAACCATAGCAGATTTGGTCGCTGAACACGGTATAAGACCAAACAGCATGGTAGACCGAGTCCACGGAGGTGAAAAAATCAACGAATGAAGTTCCTGGAAATATTAACCACGGTCAATCAATTGAACTTCGACTTTATCTTAACGGATCTCTGTTTGGCGACCATCAGTTCTGTGCTGGCACACCACTAACCAGTGATACAATTACACAGCCCTGTACCACTCCTCTCACTCTGGCAAGGTCTTCTATCCCTTATGAATAATCTATATCTTATATCTATCTTGGAAATACGCCTCTCCTATCAAATTTCTCTTTTGAATACCATATCATCATCAGTCTAAGAGAGCACTGGGTGAAGCTAGAACAATATTGGTGATCTACCAAGGCCCATCACCTATAACCATTTGCAAAACACAATGTCTAATTGATTAGTATATTACTGAGTTATTTGCTCAATTTTAGTCTGCTCTTACAATGTGCCAAACAGTACTTATATTTCAGAATGTAACTTACTGAGTTTTTATTTGACGGGTCTTTCATTAAACAGCAAAAAGCTGACATTCATTCATAACATTACCATAAAATTAAATGTACATAAGACATTTAAAGTAATGGCTAATCTTCATAGCACATATTTGCTTCCTTTCAAAGGCAGTTATTTATGACTGTGTTTACATTTGAAGATCATTTGATGGTCATGCATTCAGCTGAAAACCTGCAAATGGACCCCCGCTTCCATTGTCCCTGGAAGGGAGTGACAAAACATGTAAATAGCAGTACACATGATTCACCCAGGGCGGCGCGGTGGCCCAGTGGTTAGCGCTGTCGCCTCACAGCAAGAAGGTCCCGAGTTCGAATCTCTCGGATCGGGTGCCTTTCTGTGTGGAGTTTGCATGCTCTCCCCGTGTCCGCGTGGGTTTTCGCCGGGCACTCCGGTTTCTTCCCACAGTCCAAAAAGCATGCTGCTACATAGGTTAATTGGCTCGCAGGCTAAATTGCCCCGCAGTGCCCGGCGATGAACTGGCGTCCCATCGTCGGTATATCCTTGCCTTGCGCCCTGTGTCTGCCGGGATAGGCTCCGGCTTCACCGTGACCCTGTATAGGACTAAGCGGTCTCAGACAATGAGATGAGATGAGATAATTCACCCACAACACGCCTGATGCTTCCAATGTTGGAGGTGAAACGTCGCGAAGGCGAGAGGAGCGATCGACATGGCTATCCCGAAAGAGCAGCTTTTGGAAGCAATCATGCATTGAGCCGTGAAAACCTTCATCAGTACAAAACCTGCATCGTTTAAAAATTTCTTTGTGCCTGTGCATTGGTACTAATGCAGTAGAAGCAAATAATTAGTATTTCAATAAAACTTTAAGTGAACGACAAATATATGTAAAAATCATGCCATTTACCTTCAAAGTGTGAGTGCATCACCAATGATTTCAGAAATATCTTGAATTTTTCTTGGAGATCATGTTTCTGGTTTACCTTGGTAAACATCATCAAAATGTGGTATTCTGTGGGACCAAACTGTTGTTCCTTGTTTGTTTTTAAACCAGCGGGTGTATCAACAATTTCCAAATTAATTTCATCCTCACTATTGCTTTTTCCATTCTGAATATCTTCATCCATTTGGTCTTTTGACCCAGACTCATTTGGCTTTGAAACAGCAATAGGCATGCCACTGTGGCCTCCGCTTTTGGTATTGAAAGGGTCACCACTGGCCTTTCCATGGTTAACTTGTAGCATGAGCTTGCGGGTCATGCTGGAGAAACTCTCTTTCCCGCCAGCCAAGTAATAGAATCCAAATACAGCGAGTGATGCAATCGCTAGACATAATAGCTGGTACCAGCGAGACGACACCACACGCACCATGACCCGTCTCAGCCAGTGACTAATTCCCATCTGAAGCAGCCCAGTCTTGGTGCTGGAACGAGACAGACACATAACGTTAACATCAATACATACATACTCTACATTTTGGAATGGAATGGTGTTGCTGTGATAACACTTTGCTTACAGTAAAAGGGCCCTAGGTTTCATTTCTAACTCGATTGCCATTTTGCGTGGTTTGTCTTCTCTCCATTCTGCACATGGTCCAGTTTCCTCCCAAAGATGCAAAAAACACGTGCCAAATGATCCCAATGATGAAAAATAACAAACTATTTACTTATGCATTTCACATAGCAACTCGCTCGCTACTCTAAAAACTTAGCAAGACTTTTTTGACACTCAGTGTGGCTTTCCGGAGTAAAGCAACAGATTAATTATCTACCAATGCCGTTGTTGACGTGCTGTTCTCTCCGTAGCTTTGTGCAGCGCTTTGTAACCCTCAGGTAAAAAGCGCTTTAGAAATGCAATTACTATTATTACTATGAACTTTCCATAATGCCTGGTGTCTAATAATGGTTTCAGAAACAATGTCCCTCTTTACAGGTTACCAGACAGCCCTAAACGTAGCACAGTAGGGAGGCGTTGTGGTAATATATATACTCAGAGAAAAGTCCTGCCCAAGTCGGTTTAATTCCCACCTAAGGCGCCTGTGTGGAGTTTAGTGTTCTTCCTCTTTTATACATGGATTTCCTCTAATAACTTAAAACACTGATTGGTGGATATCATAATATATAGGATGCTGGCCTCTGGCTATATGTTGGTGACGGCTAACCGCGTAACTGCCTTTTTCCCTGCCTCCCTGCAGTATCCTTGCACCTCTGAATCATTCTCTCTCGGAATAATACTTTAAGACATTGAACAAATACTATGTGCGTTATGAATTGTAATAATAATTTAAACGAGACTGTCGACTGTGATTCCAGTAGACAACACGAGATGATTGTCTACTTGAATCAATAGTTTACCAGGTAGAGATTGGCTGTATTGGAATTTGTAAGATAGGCTATTAACATCATTATGAACCGATCGAAATCGTGAGTGAGTTTAAAACATCATATTTTGTCGTTTCATACTATTTCCACAACGTATCTGTGATATTTTCCATTTTTAGTTATTTTCGATTATATGCACAAAGACAGATAAATACATATTCTGCGCAAAAATATTGACAGGAACAACTATATAAGGAACTCAATGGTGCCAGGACAAAAACGTAAGTTCGCTACCATCTCCTTGCCAAGGAGTGTGACACAATGCGGTTATATCAGTTTGTTTCTGAGTAGGTACACGAATAAAACCCTATATAATATAATGTTGCTTCTGTGAACAGGTTAAATGTCCCTTAGGTTCATAGTTAAAATAAATATAATTCTCAATACGTAATCGTGGAATATAGTGATTAAGATGTTAAATATGGTTTGAGAAGTGGCATTTATATTTATAAACATAAATATGAGATCCCTAGTTTGATAGATACGTTTATTATCATAACACAAAATACCCAGTGAGCTTCCAAGCTCTCTGGATGCGGGATTGACCAACGCAACGCAACGCAACATCACACAAGATTACAAGTACAAAAAAACTCACAGCAACAATTTGTGCAAAGATGAAACCCTACCCATAATCATAAAGTATGATAAATAAATGAGTGGTTAGCAGCTCAATCGAGCAGAGCAAGGTTAAGTGATTTTATTTTAGCTATTGATTTGACTGAGCTCGGTAATGGCTTTGAAGCAGTGTGACCTAGACAACTATAATCCTCCTCACACACCGCTCACTATGCAGCCGCACGACAACAGATTTGGAATGCCATCTCAAATTCCTTTGGGATGGTCACTGATAGCTCACAAATTACCCGATAAATCATTATCAATCCGTTCGACGGATGAAAGCGTTCCCAGGTATTCGCTGTCTCTCATGGTTGTACAAAGGTTTGTCCAGATAGTCTTGTGATCGCTTGGGTGGGAATGTGTGATTTCACTTATCCCTATGAATAACGTTTTTCGTTATGAATGGACAGGCAGAGGATGAGCAAATTGTCCAGCACCGATTAATTGCCTCCCCCCCAAGAAGTCCTGATCTCTCCATGTGATAACTCACTTTAGAGATATGTCAAAGAATGTCTCAAATAAAGATACCAGACAATAGAACATTTGCAAGAGGTTGTGAAGAATTAATTTGGTCAAGTGGACCTGGCAATCTTGCCTAAAATGTTTCATAGGACATGGCGTAAAATGATCCTGTTCCACAGAAAACTCTGCTTTTGATACAGATTTACTGTACCCTTTAAAAAGAACATCCAAGTACCCCTTTCTCTACATGTATCTGAATGCGATTCTAAACATGCAATCCTTCACGCACGTCTCGCTCACACCTTACGCCTAAAACTTTCCCCCACATCTCCCACACTGTCACTCCTTCTAATCCCCTTACACTCCCCTCACTCGCCCTATCACACACCCCTCATCCCTCTCATCCCCTCTCCTCACACTCCCCCCATCTCACCCCCCACAACCGCCGTTCGCTACTAAGTTGCGGAGTACACGTCCCCACGACGCCTGTACCAGACCAGGTGCACTTATCTCTCACACCCTCCTTATCGCCCTCAACCCTACACTTTACACTCCCCCTATCTCCCATTCATTCCCTCAAACGTCCCCTATCTCTCCCTGCGCTCACATATCCCTTATCTCGATCACATTCCCTTTCACACTCTCCCCTAACTCCCATTCATCCCCCATCCCTCTTGTATATTTCGCGCTCACTCCCCTTTGTCGACTCCCTTCTTCTCACTACTCTCGAATCGCACTCTTTCATTCGCTCTCTCTCATACTCCTATGTGTTGCGCACTCCCACTCTCTCACACTCCCGCTATGCAAGTCCCTCACACACTGTCTCTCTCACACTCCACTTAGCTCTCTCACGCCTCACTCTCGCACACCTCTGGAACCGCGCGGCCTGGTGACTCGCATTGTGACCCTTAACCCCTGGAGCCGACGTAGTCATGGCGCGTGCGAGAGACCTGGGGGGGGGCGGAGTGAGGGGCGGGGCGGTTCAAGTCATTGGGGGAAGTTGGGAGGAGCGCGTGTCGTCAGGCAGTGATTGATGGTGGGGCGAGAGGGAGCGGTGGCGCTACTTGGGAATGGGATTTTGGGAGTTAACGAAATTCAAGGACTCAAGTAACAGGGTGGTGGTGGTCTTGATTTCTTGTGACCCCCCCCTCTCATTTCATTGACCCCTAACTTGTTGTTTTTCTTTGCACATTCATTTTTATTTGAAATAAGCCTTATTTATTTCAGATTTATAATATATACACATTCTTAAAATGCTTACATTACACACCCATTGGTATACAAATAATGTTTAGATTATTAAATGGGGGGGTCACAAGACATCTGTCACACCCTGTGCAGAATGTCTTAAACAATCACGTAATCTAACAACACACTGCACCCTCAAAAACTCATAGGAGTTGAAAAGCATACGTGCACAATTACATTCCAATAGTTTCCCCACACAGATATGCAATAATAATTAGAAAATGCAAAGATATCCCATATAGCTGCCAAAAGCTGTTCTTTCGGGAAAACCACGTTGATCACGCCTCCTCTCTCCTTCGTGACATATCACCTCCCAAGTTGGAGGCATCCTGAGGGGCTGTCATGTATGTCTCTTATTTGTATGCCAAGTCACTCTCTTCTACAGCATCACTGTCCCACGTTTCTGAAACACTCTTGTAACTTGATTCCCTCCCATGGCTCTCACCTTTATTGCATGGGTTTCATTGCTCATAAAATGAATGACAGCGAATTCACAACAAAGAAAACATGGTTTCCCATTTTAAAGTGTATATAATTTTTAAGAGGAGATGCATTCCCAACTTAACATTTTGGGGTACACTTTTTGACATGTTTATCCATTTCGATAGACTCTTGACTTAAGTCAATGTCATCCACGATCTCTCGCCTTCCTTCAATTTTGCAGTTATACCTAGATTTTCAATTTCCTCATATGTCCAAGAAGCTTTGACTGTCTCTATTGTCGCTCAACATCTTCCTCTGCATCCCATTCTTTACAACATTTCTTCATTTGAGATGTGACTTGTCCATGATGCTTACAAGATGCATCTAACAAAACACATTTTAGTTGCTTCAGTTCTATTTCCATACTTGGTACTATTGTCCAACATTCTGATGCATACCTAAAAACTGGTACAATGTAATAATCTAGGACTCATGGTTTCGTACCCATAGAAATTGTATTATCAGTATCTTTTTCATTTAGGAAAAGCTATCTTTGACCATCCTTATATTCCGTTTTATTTCATGATCACATTTACCATGTTGTTATCCAGTTTCCCAAACAGTTGAATTTATTTACCTGTCTTATATTTTCATTAAGAATTTTGATGTTACATACGAGTACAATTTTCTTCCTTGAAATTACCATGCATTGTTTTTTCTAGAACTGATAGAGTTGATAGCTAAACCCTCATGTTTACTAACCTTATCCAGAATTTTTTGCAACTTCCCCTCTGAATCAAAAAATAAAAGTATGTCATCCACATAACTGAGATTATCAATCCTTACAAACCTTCAATTTCTCTCAAGATTTTCTCACTGCACAAGTTAAACAAGTATGGTGAAAATGCAGAACCTTGCCTTACACCTCTTTTAATTTGGATGAAATCACTTGACTCATTTGCGATTTTTACTGCTGCGGTTTGATCCCAGTATATGTTCCGTAGAATTCGCAAATATTTACCATCAACGTTCCAGTTCTTGGAGCATATTCATTAGCTCCGCTCCTCGTCTTTTATACTATCGAATACCATGTTATAGTCAATAATAATCATTGCATTTATAGAGCGATTTTTACCCGAGGGTCACAAAGCGCTGCGGAGAGCTGCGGAGAGAACGGCACGTCAACAACGGCATTAGAACGGAAAATCAGCAACAATAAAAAATGTTGTGTTTTGTTTTTAATAAGCACATATTTGCAAAACAACATGTAAAACAATACAAGTCGATTATGTCTTCATTTCAATTGCCCTTTCTGTAAGCATAAGAATGATTAAATTGGCATTCTTGTATCTCAATCGTCAACAAAACCACATTGAACTGTTACAACCTCGGGTTTTATTTTGCTTCTGGCTCTGAGCATTAACATTTTAATAGGATGTGTTACACCGCTCATTAGACTAATAGTTCTATGGAGGTCACATTCAATAGCTTTACGTGTTTTTGGGAGTGCAATAAAGATCGATTTACTGAGATTCTCAGATATCTCTCCAGTCATAAATCTCGATTTAAATATCCGTAAAATGTTATAAGCCAAAGTCTTCCAAACATTTAGTCATCCATCCATTGTCATGTTACTTATCAAGGATCCAGGCTGTGGAAGCAAAAGGCTTAGCAAAGCAGCCCAGACGTTATTTTTCCTGGAAAATACCTTCTGCTCTTGTTGAGGGATTAAAAAACATTTCAAGACCAGCTCTAACGGGTCCTAGGTGTGCTCCGGGGTTTCGTCCCAGTTGGTCGTGCCCAGTAAACCTCCAGAGGTGTTACTAGAGAGACAAAGACGGCCGGGCGTGGTGCTGACCACTCAACCTCTTGTGTGCCGTGCTGGCTTTTATAGGTGCTCGCTAACAGCACTTGACCCTGGCACAACACTCAGTCACAGCACGCCTAAAGATGCCTCTGCCAGGCACAACCCCGATGCTGGCCTCCACACCATCAGAGACCGCCCGTTGACGCACCCGTGGATCCCAGAATGACGTGCAGGAACTTCTCCTCATGCGGCAACTACACCAAAGACAAGGACGGAAGCTTCTCTCTTTGCGGAACTTTATTAAACACTCGCTCCGCACCTCTCCACGCTGCGCACGGCAACCGAATAGTCCTATGCCCTTTACATCTTCATCCGTCAGCTCCCGAGTTTCCCATCACCGACTCTCTTTCACGTCCGCCCAACCCACCTTTTATCTACCTGACCCCTCCACCAGCGTGCTGCCCGCACCCCACCGAACCGGCTCAAACCTGTCGAAAACGGCTTCTACAACATGTTGTTTACACCTAGGAGCACACTTGGCCATTCCATTCCGACGTTCCTCTGACCCTCCCACCCCTTCGGTCGACCACCCCATAGCAACAGCGGCGACCTTCTCTCCACCAATCACACATGATCCGCACTCAGCCATTTTCAGCACAGCTCTTTCTCCGGCTCAAACCCCGGGCATGTCAATGTGCACCGAGCCTGGCACGCACGATACCTCCCCACTTAGCCATTCCCACTGCCGCAACTCGGCACCGTTCGTCACACACGACATCCCCACTCACCCCATGACATCACGATTCTCGTGGCCCGATCGCTGGTTGTGGGTGTCCAGGTGCACCTATCATGGCACGGACGCAAGGCTTGGCATCACGCCTCCAACATGGGAGGCGGAACGTCGCAAAGGAGAGTGCTGGGAACACCGAGAACACCGTGTTCTCGGTGTTCCCGAGAACACCTTTTGGTCAGCAATAATGTATCAAACCGTGAAAACCTACATCAGTACAATTGGGAGGCACTGTTGCTGAAACTTGAACATGCCACTAAGAGATAGGGCCATGCCATCAGCCCCCATGAAACCAAGCACATGTCTGGGTACTTTGCGCGGTCAACCTCCCCCGGAGCTCCTTGTGATATTATTAGCATTTCTATGTGCTTTAGATGTTTATTACAGCAGAATATACCCATTGCGCTTGCAAGCTCAGCTCTCGATGCGGGATTTCTGCAACACAAGAAACGTTCGAACTAACGAACGCACAACGTATAAAATCAAGGGATAAACAAAACTCATAGTAACAATTTGTACAAGGATGAAACCATAATCCTAATCAGTGATGGTGTAAATGTAGAGAGAGTTTGTGTATTTGGATGGTTCCGGTTTAGCAGCAGAGGTCTCACTCCATATTCGTCGAGCAGCGTTTTTTCCATCAGCTGTTTAAAGCTGTATGGAAAGCGACCCTGGCCTATCGCTACAGACGAAGCTCCCCCGGGTCTTTTCAACCAGCAACACCACATCCATGCTCTATTGTTGCGCAACGCGAGCCTCTCAAAATGAACTTGTGTCGGCTTGAACATTTTAGGTGAGCTGGCCTAAGAAACATCATGCATTTAACCAGACTACATCATAAGCTCACAGATCCTTGAAAGATCTGGACACGTTCCCATGTGAACGTCTCCAGTAGGGGAGGCTACGTTGGCTGGGTGATATATTCTGCATACACAGCCACCGGATGCCCAAGTAACTTGTTTGGTCAGATATAGGGGCTAAACAGGCCTGGAGAAGATGTGAGCTGTGGTTCAGAAAGATGTGGAGCTGATTATACTTGCCGATGACTGGTACCAGCGGTGTGAAGATCATCATCTGTAGAGGTCTTTTGAACGACGCTTCTTTGGCCAGTTTGGGGGGCAGTCGACCTCAAGAAGGCGAAGTGACGCTCACAATGTGCAGACCGACGGGCGAATAAAACTCAACAATTAAGTAAGATAAGAGAAAAAAGGTGGTGCCTCTTATTCAGTCCATGACATTTGCGCTCATCTCGTAACCTCCTGTCAACGAAACTTCGCTTATTTGTTCAATGTGCACCTGCTCTGGCACGAACGTTCCTGATGTCGTCACTGCCACTTCAGTAGCAATCTTCGGCTGTTTATTGTCGGGGAGCGCAAGTGTGGCGGTTAAGCGGCATTGCGTTACGAAGCCAAAGCCACCTGAGTTTGCGGAGTTTGATTCCAAAACCAGGGACGATTTTCTGAAACGGTTCTGGGCCTTCCCTAGGGAAACAAACATCGCTAACTCGGGAGCCAAATGTACCCAGAGGTGGACCCCTCTCCTTCTCTCCGTGGTGTTCCATAGCTGTTTTTTATAGACGCCACACGCTAAGCAGAACGTTGTGCACTCTTGTGTAGTCTTACGCAGGTGACACAGAGAGAGATGTGTGCTTATGCCTCTCCGCACGCCGCCAGGCCGCACGCACGCGCAGGAAGTGATGCTGCGCTCGCGCATGCGCGTGCGCGCCCACCGGAAACCGCCGTGCGCGCCCGAGCCTGGCGCAAGGAGGAAGTGACGTCGGGGAGCCGCCGCGCGCCCGCCACCGCTTCCGCTCGGAGCTTCGCACCGCCATCACCAGCGTGTTGCGCGCGCGTCACCGCTCCTTGCTCAGCCTCGCTAGTAATCACGTTGTCCCTCACCAAAGACGCCGCTCACCGTTGTCTCCAATTGCTTCTCTACAAACGGAGCCGTCTGCGGCCTGACGAACGGGCGGGTTGGTGGGACGTGAGAGCGAGCCGGGGCGATCGTCTTGTTCTGTGGCACTCGACGGCCATTGAGGTGAGAGCGGGGCAGACGACGAGCGGCACCGGGAGACGAGATGGTAAGGAGGCTCACGCTCCTCACTCAGTCCTGGCCTCGCAGTGCTGGAGGGGTCGCCCAGTCCAGATCTTTGTTTTACATCAATGTAAGAGAGGGCGCGGTTGAAACGCGTGTGGGAGCGACGGGGAAGCGAGAGACGGACGTGAGTGGTGGTGGGGTGGGGGGCGGAGTGGTGCTCGCGGTGTTTGCGCACCACGCCGTCTTGTCCTTTTCTCGTAGACACTGCTGATGAACGCTGTGTAAATCAACCGGCTATACCACCTATATTTCTTCCATACAGACACGGCAGATGCACAACTCGCCTAAAGCATATCCACACCCCAGGCACACACCTCGTCCGTGCAGGGTCACATCTCGCTCAGGCACATTGCCGCGCCCAGTCACATATCTCACCCAGGCACACATCGCACAGACACACATCACACAGACACACTCCACACAGACACACTCCACACATTACACTCCACCCAGGCACACCACGAATGTAAACACCACTCTGAAACAACTCTTAGGCAAACACTAGCGAAACCGCACCCTCCTGAAAGTTTGGGGTCAAAGCAACCAACGCAGGAGATTCAACAATACAACGTGTACCTAGTTTGTGATGTCATTCTGCACACCAGTGACTGAAAAATTGGGACGTTTTAAACACTAACGCTTATAGAAACAAGTTGTATTTTTATTATCTTAGGACAGCGAATGAATAATCACATGCGATTGAGTAAATTGTGCTGTAAAATACCCAAGCAAGATTTAGACTGTAATGAGCTCACGAGTTAAATCGCCTGCGAGTGTATAAACATTGGTTTAACATGTGAAACGTTTGAGCGATAACGGGTTAGTCCTACATGTGTGATGAAGCGCAATTACAAATTACACATGATTATTTTATTATATGTGATGAGCTTGCATCTGTATTTATAATTTTTAGGTTATGGTTTGAATCGTCACTTAACACTTCACTCATGTCCAGTCTGTCGTTATTTTATTCAGATGATGTATGAGCCAGGAGATTTATCGAAAAGGGAATAGATGTCAGGAGAGGTGTATTCAAAATTAAATAGGTTAAAAGTGACAGTGTTTAGAAGAGGTGTGAGGGAGGTAGATAATAAAGTTGTATTAGGTGAGAAACAGGAGAGAACCGTACAGGGTGGTCTAGATGTCGTCTGACCCATTTAATTGACCACTGTTTTTTACTTTTATCATTCATTTCTAATAATAAAGTTTAGGTGTTATCTTGGTATTCTTGACGTTACATTGCATATTCATTGCTATACACATATTAAGAGAGCATTAAATGTAGATAAGTGGGTTACTGTTGCTGGGCAAACCCTTCCCCACACCGTTACCCACCACACCATGCGTCTACAAAGGCCGTCTTCTGGGTTAGATATTATAAGTTAACATTTCCAGTCACAAGAAATTATAGTTTTTTCTTTTCCAACCAAATGTATCCACAATTGTGTGGTCGGCATTTCCAGGATGCAAAGTACAGTATCCAATGTGGATCTGTAGCAGAAAGTGTCATCGATATTAGAGATTAGCCCAATAATGTGTTTATTACAAGTTTTTTTCTGATTTCTCTGCTCCACAGAGTAGGGGACATTTTCTCCCCCCTCCCTGATACTAAAAATAATGTTCATTGATTGACAACAAACCAATGTTTGTTAATTTACCGTGTTGGAATTTAGCCACATTAATTGCAGGACCAAATTTAATAGGTTTTTGTGTGGGGTCAACAGTGACCTAGCACAAACCAACAGCCTACTGTACTTCAAAACCTGGTTTAATAATAATGATTGCATTTCCAGAGCGCTTTTCACCCGAGGGTCACAAAGCGCTACACAGAGAACCAGTCGACACGGAAGATAGGCGAAGGTAAACAGCTACTGAGGATGATATCACGACGTTTAACAACAGTCGGCTGTTTTGATTAAAACGCATAATCTCAGTGGTGCTGAATTGAGCACTCCGACCTTTGGCCATCTCTAACACAATGCAGCCTTTATTGGGTTGGGTTATTTAAAAATAAGTGGTGTGAACCCTACGCCTGAAACAGCCAAGTAGTAAGATTTGTCATGTTAACAAAGGCTGCCAGTTCTCTTTTACCTCAGCACACCAGTGTTTTGGAGAGTACACCCACAACATTTACAATGGAATACTACGACATTTTGCTAATACTTGGCATCCGTTTCATCAGGCACCTTAAACAAATATCCAAGTAAACGCACACCAGCAATGAACTAACACATATCACCATATGGATGGATATAAATGACAAATTGTCCACTTGCTGTACTGCCTTCTCGTGGTGAGTCAGGATATGGCACCACAACGCTCATGGGAAGCGAGTTTAACAACGATTGTGTGATCCATCAACCATCGCCTTCACAGTTCCGGATTACAGGTTATGTGCATAACCCCCACCGCTGGGCTAAGTAAAACATGGTGATACTATGTGTGACAAGTTTGCCATGCAAGATGAAAGGAGACTTGAAGATACAATACCCATGTAATGGACATGCTTAGCAGTGCACGAATGAGTTTTTTGTTACATGTATAATAAAAACAGCACAACTTTGTTGTATGGACAGTACATTATATTCAGAGCACAGAAAACCTCAGACAAGTGACAAGCAGACAAAACCAGCACCAGCAATGCCGAAACTCGTTGGGTGTAATGAATGGCAGGAAACCAGAGTACCCAGAGAAAACCCACATGTTCAAGATGGGTAACACTCAGTCTCCGTACAGATGGAAAAA
>JAZEWT010000023.1:2222007-2245012 GCA_036362905.1 Mordacia mordax
AGCCAGGAGCTCCAGACGTCAGCGCAGCGCTTCAGCTGCATCTACACAGATGCGGTGCATGGAGAAGACCCCCAAAATGCTGGTAAGAATAGCATTGTGTGGCCTATGAGGCACGATGATTGCCTAAGAATGTAACATATGGCTGCGGAGGTTTCCGTGACGATCCTTTATCCCTCAGTGTTTTTGGTTATGGCCCCAGAGTTGCGTTGGTTCTAGATTAGCGCTTGTTGAAATGTTTGTGCACTGCCAAAAAAATAGTTACTAGCTGCATGTATAGATTTGTCTACAGCTGCCAACAGATCTGTACAGCGTGAAAAAATAGCCCAAATAGTCTTTAGTGCACCGTCTTGTAGAGATGTTTCTCCTCATATTGGCATAAGTGGGCAGTTTCAGGGCTGTAATTTTATCTTTTGTCTGAGAAATGAGGGCAAATGTAGCACACGGTGATTTGAGCCATCGTCCTAATTTACTCATGCCAATCGGTGCACACTCATTGCTAAAAGTTTACTGGAAACAGTTACACATTCCTAATCCCGTTGCCCTTTAGCCAGATCAAATAGCATTAAACAGAGTTGCCGGGCTTCAGCCTACACCACTACTTACACTGCCTCGTGCGTATACAACCCTCTCCCTAGTTAAGGAGTGGTGTTAGTAGTCCCAGCACAGCACCCACCACAAGACCAGCAGAGGTTACTGCTACGACTACACTTATCTTTTGATGCGATATTGTTAACAGTATTCCCTCTTGAAATGTTTCCGAGTTAGGAATAGAACCCAGATGCTGCTTACTGTTAGACACAAGTGTCACAACTGAGCCACAAGTGTCATTATTAGATGTAAGTAGAGGTGGCAATGCAGACAGATACACAGGGAGAAAGCGAGGGAGACAAAAAATGAGGCAGAGATATACGTGGAGAGGGGGATAGAGCGAGATTTAAAGATAGAGGCAATGAAAGAAACAGAGGACAGGTCCCAATGAGAGAGTGAGGAGCAATGATAAAGTGGGACCCAATGGATGAGTGGAACCCAATGAGAGTGGGCAGACATACAACAGTTGTAAAGCATCAATCAAGAATCTCGGCACATAGGTGTGTTGAAAAGCCTGATGATGCTGAATGTAATTATCAGCGAATCGTGTGTGTTTTTTCTGTAAAAGATTGTGGGGTCACATTTCAACACTGGTGTGCTGAGATAGTAAAGGAATTGGCGCGTTTTATGGTCACGTGACAACCCCTGACTGATTGGCCATGTCGGGTGATGGAGGGTTTAACGACACTGTTTTATAATTTTATTTGTGACCTGACCCAAAAAAGAATTTCATCGATAATATTGTCACGAAAGCCTTCCAATTCAGGTAATCAATCAAAAGTCTAGAGAGAAGGAATTGTCTTGTCTGTATGCACAGATTTGGTGAGAGGATGGTGCAGTGATAAGAGCTGCTCCTCACGGATACCGGAGGCAGTTTGATTACTGCCTTACAAGCTTTTCTGTGTGAAGTTTGCTTTCTCCTGTATTGCGTGGGTTTCCTCTGGGTTTCCTCTGGGTTTCTTCTGGGTTTCCTCTGGGTTGTCTGGTTAACTCCCACAACAACAACAACAACAAAATAATGATGATTGCTTCGAAAAGCTGCTCTCTCGGGACAGCCGCGTCGATGGCTCTCTCTCCTCTCCTACGCCTGAGGATGCCTCCAACGTGTGAGGCGAAACGTCGCGAGGAGAGGAGAGAGAACCATCGACGCGGCTGTACCGAGAGATTAGCTTTTCGAAGCAATCATGCATCGAGCCGTGAAAACCTACATCATTACAACAACAAAATAGTCACTTATTAATTAGTTGCCTGAAAACCTAATATATAGGATGCAGTGTCTGGCAGATGTTGCTGCCAACTGACCACGTGGTCGCCGTCCACCTCTGCATTTTCCTTCCACCTCTGAATCTTCCTTTCAATATCTTCCACATTGAATGAATGTGCGTGTGTTGTATATTATAATAAGAATGTTTGATAAATATAATGCACAAAGATTGTTATGTACCCAAGGATTATCACTAATATCAACTAACACAAATTAAAATTTTGTATATAATCATTAAAACTCTTAGGAGCCCAACATATATTTGGTTATACATTGCCTCTGGCCAAATAGGATTGTGTCGTGTATTTTGGGAAAGAAGCCACACAGCAAAGCTGAGAGGTTTGACTAAACTGAATAAAGAGTGGAATCATTCATTTGGCATTTGCAAAATAATTAATGAAACATAAGTAATGTACTATGAGTGGAAATCCGTTTTATGGCATCCGGAAATTGATGTATAGTCTCATCTCATTATCTGAAACCGCTTAATCCTATATAGGGTCACGGTGAAACCGGAGCCTATCCCGGAAACATAGGGCGTAAGGCAGGAATACACCCGACGACGGGACGCCGGTCCATCGCCGGGCATTGCGGGACAATTTTAGTCTGCGAGCCAATCAACCTATCCAGGAGCATGCTTTTGGACTGTGGGAGGAAACCAGAGTACCCGGCGAAAACCCACGCGGACACGGGGAGAGCATGCAAACTCCACACAGAAAGGCACCGGAGCCGAGAGACTCGAACCCGGGACCTTCTTGCTGTGAGGCGTCAGCGCTAACCACTGCGCCACCGCGCCGCCCTTGATGTATAGTCCTTGCTCCTTTGTGCACGTGTGCTGGGCAGTGCTTTCTATGTGATCAACAGGTAGCACTTTACCACATTCACAATAGGGTGGTTAACTATTTCATTCTCCGTTTGTAATAGATTGATATATGTATGTTAATTACTACAGCAGAGAGTACCCATTGAGGTTGCAGGCTCTGTGTGGCATTCCCACGATACAACATTAGAACTGACCAATGCAACAACGTATAAAATCAAGCTTAAATAAATGCTCACAGCAATAATTTGTGCCAAGATGAATCTAACCATAATACTAAAACACATGCAAGATTACGAACATAAACTCACATCAATTTGGCAAAGATGAAACCCTAACAATTATGTTTATGTTAACAGTAACACACAAAATTGGCCAGCACAAAATTTACTGATAATTCAAATGAATGAGAAAAAAAGAGTAACAGTGGCGATTAAATGCATCTACTTTCCTTCAGCGTAGGATGCAGCCAGGTAGTCTTATTACAGCATTCCCCCTCTCCAATATATATGTCAAGAGTGAGTACCTAGCAAATACTTAATTCAAAATAACTTCAAGTGACCTCTGAAATACTATAGCTGTAATGTTAAAATTGGAGTGCATTCCTAGCCTGTGAGCAGTGGTGGAGTTCTGGAAACCCTGGCTCAGCCACTCACTGACCCACCCGCAAACTCACCCACTTGATTATCCATTTAACGTAGCTATTAACTATAAGTCATCTGGGTGTCCATGTGACTGACATCAACCAGTAAATTGGCTAATATAGTAATTTCTGAACATTAGTGTTGTTCGTGGCCCTGTCAGGCATTACCCACTCGACCACCAACTCGCCAACTTGCTCACACTAACTTGACTAGCACTATATTTATCTACCAGTGAGACAGAAAATGGTCAGTTGTTAACAGGTGGCGGCTGATTATGGCAGAGGGATATTTGGTAAACAACATGCTATTAAATTACAAAATGGGCCACTTCCAGAGTATTTTTTTTTAAGAATGTAAATAATGCAAAACATCACACTTATCAGATGTTTATTCATTTATTCACAATGTATATGCTAAGCAACGCATACTGAGGCAATGTACAGTGGGGCATTTCTGCATTGCGCTTGCTTACCCAGGACAATCTTTCCGAATATCAAGGCTTTTTCAGGAGGGTCCTGTTAAGCTTACGCCAGTAGGGTGCAACATTACTATTTGCAGCTGCGATTTATACATTTTAAGGAAATTTGTCAGCATTTTTTTTATGTATGTGAGGAAACTGGAGACGAATCCTAAGGGAATAAAACAGGAGGATAACAAACTCCACGTATAAAGCTGCCCTAGTTTGGAATTGAACCCAGGTCCTTCTTGATATGAAGCAAGTGTTACCACTGCCCAGTGTATCCCACTCATCTTCAAACTGTTTTGCTCCATCGGGATGCCACGGCCCACATAGCTTTTACGACACCAATTGCTAACTTCCTAAAAGCCGGTTGAAAATACGCTTGTGAATAGCTTCTGTGTGCTACTTGGCCTTTGAGCTGTGCGCATTGTTCCCTGCAGAAGAGAGGGTCGGCAGTGAAGAGGAGCAATCTCTGCCCGGAGAGGCAAGGGAAGCAGGAGGCAGCCCGGCTTCCAACCCAGCTTGGCACCATGGCCATGGTAGGCAAAGAGTTAGAGAAGGGTTTCAGATCTTGTATTTGATGGTTACTAGCTAGTGACTTCATTAAGAATTACACCCATACTGTCATTCACGAATTTGCGATTTGTCAATCCATGTACTCGCGATACTTTGCTAAAACACCAGAGCATCCCCGCAAATGTTCACAGACGCTTCTCAAATGTTTTAGAAGCATTTCTGAGGCTATTACGCCACTCCGCGGGGAGAAATGGTACGGTACTGTACGAAGGCATAGGATAGTTTATGCGCTTTCTGAGCCCAGATCCGTCTTTTTCCACAACCTATTCTAATCTCTCATCTTGGAGGGGCCAACAATATCACCACCATCAACGGTAGTGCGTTTATAGTGCTTGTCAACAATACTGTTATAATAGCGTTTGTTTTCAACTTGCATTATATAGTGCGTGTAAATATTTAGTCAGGGTTTTTAGTGCAATATTTTGGGTCAGTGTAGCGTTTTTATAGGTCATGATGTTATTCATGAAATGTGTGATCTGCGAAGGATTTTGCAACAGATCTCGCAGATAATGAGGTATGCGTATACAGTGTAGATAGTGGTGGAAATGTAAATGTCACCAAGTGGAGAGTTACATCAGCACACTGCTTCTGTAGACGAGGTGCACTTTGAAGCCACATAAAGTGTGAAATGCTTGATGGCAGAAAGTCACAGGATAGATCTCATCTCATTATCTGAAACCGCTTAATCCTATATAGGGTCACGGTGAAGCCGGAGCCTATCCCGGAAACACAGGGCGCAAGGCAGGAATACACCCGACGACGGGACGCCGGTCCATCGCCGGGCATTGCGGGACAATTTTAGTCTGCGAGCCAATCAACCTATCCAGGAGCATGCTTTTGGACTGTGGGAGGAAACCGGAGTACCCGGCGAAAACCCACGCGGACACGGGGAGAGCATGCAAACTCCACACAGAAAGGCACCCGAGCCGGGGGACTCGAACCCGGGACCTTCTTGCTGTGAGGCGACAGCGCTAACCACTGGGCCACCGTGCCGCCCCACAGGATAGATTCAAATATCATATGTTCAGTGAGATAACTAGCAGAGGCACCACATGCACTGTCCACTGCCAACTCTCAGAGTTGTAACTGCTCCCTATCCTCGTTTTTGTAAGGATCGATCATCGGCCCTATGTTTTTTGATGGACAGCAACTGCAGCATGCTTCACAAGCCTCCTGCAGGCTGTTCTTAACACTGCTAGCTGTAGTAAATCCTCTGAGCTCAGCCTTCTCTACCATTATAGCTTCTCTTCTCTAGCCTTTGTCGTGATCATTTAGCTCCTTTAACAGGCCAAAGAAGCTGGATTGGCTGTGCATGTCCGCTATACCACCCATCCAATGTCTGCTGTATTGTCTCAGCTAAACAGGGTTTCAGAATTGATATGAGGGGCTTGTAACCCCTCCACATTAAATGCATTTAGAAAATAGAGTTAAAAAAGATGCCCAAACACAAACGATGAGTCCCCACCCCCCAACGGCATTGAACATACTTGTTAGCGAGCACCTTTGAAAGCCTGCAAAACATACAAGGGGGTGGATGGCAAATAATATGCCCAGCCACCTTGGTCTTCTTCGTGATGTTTGCATGTGGCACGAGGCACTCACCTAGTCTGAATCATCCACGGTAAGGCCCACGACTGATTCAAACTTTTGCCACTCTTGTTCGTCACACAATGTAGTGCCGCATGCTAACGAATGCACTATTGCTCTGCATGCTTGCTCTTTTTTTTACACCCACCCTGCAGATTCTCCTGCGGAAATATAGTGTTATGCTGTTCATGCTTACCTTTTTTGTCAGTACAAAGATGTAATAAGAGAAGAAACTTGACCTTTTTTGGCAATAATGTAAGTGTTAAGGTCTTAAAATACCAAAATGTGGTAAAACAAGCCACAATGTGTTTTTTTGCACATTTGACATTGTAAAAGGTGTCTGGTGTTTTGAGATCTTAACACTTGTATTCTTGCCAGAAATAGTAAAATGTCTTCTCTTTATTACATTTTATATGGGAAATAAGGTACCCACAAGTTTAACAGCTCAACGTGAGACACTAATGCATTGATATTTGTATTGTACTGAGCTGATCGCCTTTTAACAACACCTGGCTATCGCCGAGACTAGTCTCTACAGAAAGCCATCTCTGGTGTGGGCCAATGAGATTCAATGACAATGCTGCATCATCACAATGCTACATTATCCAAGCGTTTGCTTTCTTTTGTCACAGGTATGTGTGTTTTTACGAACTTAACATTCTAAGAGGTGTACATTGTAAGAAGTGTCTGGTGTTTTAAGACTGTAATACTTGTAATATTGCCAGAAATTGTAAAAAATATCTTCCCTTTATTACATAGAATTGGTGTTTTGAAAAGTGCCATTTTGGCATAGCATCATAAATGGCAAATTTTTATCACTCATTCACAAATTATTTAAGGTTATATGATGGCAGATGTAATTTCTTACGTACTATCTGGCATGTAACACTTGAAGTCGTTTACAATGGAGTCCTATTTAATGTCAGAGAGGTGACACAGCTAATGTACCAAGTAACAATTCAATTAAAATCGTGCAGTATTTTTTTTACTTGTCCTTTTCATTTTGAGTCCTAAAACTATAAAAGTGCTACATCAACTGTTGCTATTCACCATTAACGGATGGTGACATCATCACAATACTTGTGGCAGGCCAGATGAACTTTAATGCTGCCTGGCAGGACACTGGACCAGGCACAGCGTTATGGGTTGATTGAGATGACTGCTTGCATGCACCTATGATCTCTACCATGCGAACGTGCCATATCTTAGTCACTTGGTATATTGGTAGTTGTGAACAGCATTCCTTCTTACTCTCGGCGTTGCCCAAGAGCAAATGCCTTCGTCCGCCTGGTGGTATATTTCGTGAGCCTCATACAGAGCCTGATATTGGCACTGCTGGTTCCAATCATTGGCAGTTCCAGTCAGCTCCACGTTCTCTACCACATCACAGCCCATGCCTTCTCTGGCCTGTGTCAAGCCCATTTATTATCTGCTGTGCAGCAAAGTAAGCCGGTTGGGCAGAGTGATTTGTGATCTCTACTGAAGCACTTTCAATCTGTCAGCAACTGGCAACCACCACTCATCCTTGCAGCCACACAAGGCTTTCCAGATATGTGAACTTAGTCTGTGGTAAGTCTCATTTTTACGTGTGTTATACTGTACACATTGACGGTGGTCCCTGCTTTTCAGTTAGCGAGCTGGAGGCACCTCTGTTAGCAAGGGTTTCTTGGGAAGTGTGAACTCGGTACCCAATGTAGCTATCGCAGCTGCATGAGCCAACATTCTAAACCTCGCTCATTTCCCCTTAGTACCAACCTCAGCTGTAAGCACTGATCAATTCTCGCTTGAATGTTTCTGAAGCTATGTTGGAGTTGGTGTTTTTTCGTGTTGCATTTGGTTATTACGTGGATAACCACCATGCATTGTTTACTAGATTTGTGGTTTAAAATGTATTGTAGTTAGATTAAGTTTTAGCATGTTGAGTGTAATTTTAAAGTGTGTTTGTGAAATGGTGGCAGGGAAGGCAAGAGGAAGCCAGCGCAGAGCAGCCACAAGAGATGAAGACTCAAGCTCTCAGAAGCCGCATGTGTCAGGCTGGACTGGGATCAAGATCGAGCAGGATGGTCGCTGGAGAGGTACAGTTTTAGCTCCAGTTACCACACACTACATATTATGTACATATTACCTGGATGTTACTAAGTACCTCTACGTTCTTAGTCACATGTTACATGTTACCTTAGCATGCCATCTAGTCGTTTATTATTATTTTCATCAAGTTTACCACGAGCTGTGCTCTGGGCCTAATGTGAATTTCAGCTCATTTATGAACTTTTGGAGCAATGCAGAGTGTTCAGAGGAGTGGAAAATAGAAATCTTCACATGGCCCATTCAGGTTAGTGGGAAATCAGTGCTTCTCACTTACCTCAAGACGCTATGCCTGTTACAGAGAATACATACGTGTCCATCTGGACGACAACTTGCTTCCAGTTCCTGAATAACAGATTTCCACAATCCCTGTGCCTTTTCAATATCTGGACGTGCATCATGCAGTTAACTAAGTCACTAAAATTTGTGTGCAAATTACTTTACCCTGGTAACACAACCAGCCAATTTCAAAAAGATCAAGCATACCTTTAGTGCAAATCTCAACACCATGACCATTACCTGAAATGGAGGTTCACATCTAATGCAGACAAAGCAACAGTCACTGCTTTCCACGTTAATAATAAGAGTGCTAAACGCACCCTGAAGGCGACCTGCGACAACACCGTGCAACATGACTCTGCTCCGACTTGTCGTGGAATGAAGCTGGACGACGCACTATCCCTTCACGACCACCAGCAAAGATGACTGACTCGGGTTGGCCTGGTCCAGAAACTGGAAAGCACAACCTGGGGGGCAACATTAAGCACCACTGCTGTGGACATAAAAACAATAATATAATTTATGATGCACACAAATTCCCATGCCTGGTCAGGTACGAGATGCAGATACTGAGGTGCAGATTGTGAACATCGGTGTTGGTGTTCATGTACCCTGTGCACTAGTATAACCCAGAAGTAGCCTCACTCGACTTGTTGATGTACATGTTAACACTGCAAGGCAGTGCATCACTGGAACCCTCAAGTTGATCCCCAACACCCTGGTTGTCTATGCTGTTGGACCTCGCTCCCTCATCCATCCGCATATCACTACCGTTTTAAGTCTTGCCAGGCCTTTTGAACCCACACATCTGCAAAACTGATGGGCATCTCTCAATCACATCCACACAAACCATGACAGATGTGGGTACTTAATGTAAACACTGAAAATTAAAAGCTCTCCAATGTGCAACTGCAGTCATCTAAAACAGACCATGGAGCAACCATGCTAGCTCGCGCGGAACATGAGAGGATGATTTATTCCTTTGGGCATCCTGTTTGACAAGACTTTGGCCAAATAGGCTCAAGAGTTCACAATGTGGAACATAATCGTGACACCTCTATTGCAGAGAGCTTCACAGCTTATTCACTTTTAACATGACCGTAACAAATAACGTAATATTTAATTTATATTACTGTAAACTCACTGGTTAGGCAGTTCAGAGACAAACAGTGGCTTGCAATGGGAAGGTCTGTGGGTTCAATTCTACTTGTGGGTCAAATCGGCATATCATCTCTCCTAGGTTGATGAAATAACTACAACGTTTCAGGGTAGCCAACAATTGTTTTAATAATAATAACTGCACTTCTAGAACGCTTTTCACCTGAGTCACAAAAGCGCTGCACAGAGCTGTGGAGAGAACGACATGTCCGCAACAACAGCTGACTTGCTCCTGCCATAAGAATATAGAATTTTAAGTACAGTAAAACGAGATGAATAAATGACGATCTTATATAAAGTGTAATGACCATTTCATCTAAAAATCTGTTATAAAAACCATAAAGTAGAGTAATATATGTATCTAATAGCAAAACAATCCTGAAATCAAAATATTGCCATCTTTACCCGTGATGACTGATGTATCGAAGTAATAATAATTGTATTTCTAGAGCGCTTTTCACCCGAGGGTCAAAATGCGCTATACAGAGCTGCGGGGAGAACAGCATGCTGACAACAGCAGCATATTGACATGTTGTTTGATGACGTGCAGGCGAGAATGAAGGTGTGAGCGGAGAAGACGGACGCTACTTTTTGCCGGAGGTGCATCAGGAAGACCGGAAAGTGGCTGTCATGGAGCAACCCAGTCATGTGGAGTCCTCCCACGGGTATCTGGGGAACTTAGATGATGGAAATTGTGGCTACTCTGGAGAAGTCAGTGGAAATGCCTTTGCTGGAGGTGGTGGAAATGGGCGTTTTCCTCAGCAGCAGCAACAGCAACAGCAGCAGCACCAGGAGGAGCACCAGCATCAGCAACATCCTGGGCAAAAGAAAGCTCGCAAGGTTCGGCGTAATTGGTCGACCAACTTGGGGGCTCCTCTGCAGCAGCAGGCTGATGAAGGCACCGCCGTTGCATATGCAGGTGATAATAAACCCTTTCAGTGCCAGTCGTGTGGGCAGGCGTTCATGCAGCGTCGGTACTTGCAGATCCATGGGCGCACGCACACGGGCGACCGCCCGTACGCGTGCGCCACCTGTGGGAAGCGTTTCCTGCAGTCATCAGACCTGGTGCGGCACACGCGCACGCACACAGGGGAGCGCCCGTACGCGTGCCAGCATTGCGGCCGAGGCTTCCGCCTCAAGCACCACCTGAGGGACCACCTGCGCACGCACGCCAGTGCCAGGCACGTGCGCAGCATGCCCCCCGCCACATAGCCCGCACTCGCCATGTACCAACACATGCCCACATCTACACCTTCGTTTCATAGTATGTTCTTCCCCTGTTCTGCATGGGTCTCTATGGGTTCTGTAGTTTCTTGCATAGCTAAAAAAGACACATTGTAATTACTATTCACCAAACATAACCAGTGCTGAAACATTACCTGCAAATTTCCTTCTTGGAATTATAAACAGCAGCATCACCCCTACTGTGAAAACTTGGCAGGTTCCTGAAAGCATCTTGACACTCAGACTTTCCTGCATAAACAAGCGTAATTATATAAGTGCAAGACTATCACAAAGGGTACTCTATTTCACAGTCTGCAGTAATTCCACAGTAGCGAGCAATGTTGCTGTGTGTAATCCAAATTGAGTTATTTGTTTTATTTTGTTCATGTATAGTTCAGATCGAAAACATTTGCTTAATTTTTCGCAGATAACGTTAGCGCCATCAGGTCTGGCATCTTATCTGGACAGGAGATTATGTCTGGCTTGACTTTGGCCGATCAGATCTTGGATGTTATGAGGATCATTCGATGCCGACTAACTGAAGTTTGGACATTTGTGGGGTACATAGATACAATCAGGCTGATCCTGGCAGCAATGGTGGCAATGAGGTAGAGCGAAATATTTTTTTCGTAATTTTTACCAAAGAAAAATATTGTTCCTTCTCTCCGTACAGTACCTATAAAAATATTTTGTACCATACTAGTACATTAAAATATCTAATTGTAATATTGTACATCATTTCGTACCTTAAAAATAGCCGACAAACGGAGGTTAGAAAGGCACCTAGGCCGAAAATTCAACCTGACACCTTGTCGCGGACAGCAGCACTACTCAATATGCCACCGTGCCGCCTGCACTGTACTCTTATAGAATGTTATTTTTTAAGCTTTAGTGCTTAGGTCAAATGTACATATAAGTTGTCCCAAGAAGTTTTGCTCCCCTCTTGAGTTGTTTGAACAACTCCATACATGAATCTTTTTACAGACATGAGGAAACAAGTGTGGTTTCCTCACACCTCTTTGATGTAAGTTGCTCTGGATAAGGGCGTCTGCTAAATAATAATTAATAACATAGAAAAAGGCATTTGTGCAGGGGAGGATAACATCAATCCCCTTAGAGATGGAAATTAATCCAGTTGCTGTATTGCCAAAGCCTGGCAAGCCAGGAGATGGTGACGCTCATGGGTTGTGATTGGGTTTTGCGACCCTCACTGTTTCCGCAAGCGCAGTCACCATCACCTGACAGATGAACCCATTTCCATACATAGAGCAGTGTTGAATTGAATACAACTAACAATCCTACTTGTGCAGTGTTAATGAGGTGTTCTTATTGTTAGTACTAAAGCATAGAGATGTGTTGTAAACTGCTTTGTATGTATTTTTAAGAACTGTCAGAAGATAGTACATATTTTAACACATTTACTTTGTTGTCTGCAACCTTTAGCTATACGTCATATATTAGCATACTCAGCTGGTTTTGCAAAATTTTGAATTTATTTACCTTTTAGCTTACTAATTTAATCTTCCAGCGAATCTCCAACTACTAGCAGTGCAGTGCCATATACAAAAATGTTGATAGTGATTGAGGTGTGCAGGTCATTAATTAATATAGAGCATAATAATTGACAGAGTGGAACCTTGTCCACCGTTTGTAATTTCGATGTGGTTGTGTAGAGAGAGGTAACTCTTAAACCAGCCAACCAAATGATTGACGAATCTGAGGCTTTGGGGTCTATTTAAAAAAGTGTTATGATGTATTCCGTCAAAGGCAAGTCTAGGAATAGAATGGCTCAGATTTGTGTCTTTTCTGTAATGCGAAAACAATTTATAGAGTCCAGTACTGTCGAGATTGTGCAATATTTTTCACTGATGCCTGAATGGTTGAGATTTAACAATTTGTTTACGGAGATAAAATGAGTCGTCTGTTTTTTGAGTGTTTTCAAATATTTTAAGAACAGAAGACGAGAAGTTAGCCTGTAATTGTTAGGTTCAATTACACACCATTTATGAAGGGGATAAACGAAAGTGGTCATCCATTGAGCATTTACCATATCTTTTTGAATCCATAAGTTAATAAATGTGGGTTAAAGGTTTTTAAATTATATCAGCCACTGCATCTGGAGCAAACAGGAAGGTTTTCAGCCCCATCCAGGAAGTGCCCTTCAATGAAGCCAACTGACTCGGGACATCCAGATATATGATTGGTTCAAAATTAAATTCTTCCATTGGAATATTTTGTTACAAGAATTTTGAGTGGTCTGGAATGTGTCTAATGAGCTTGAAGCACAGTCAGTGGAATAATGTCTCATCTCATCTCATTGTCTGAAACCGCTTAGTCCTATACAGGGTCATGTACCTTTTTAAATATATAACCAGCTATAGAGAACTTAAAATTAAAGTAATTTATCATTTTTGAGCTATTTATGATGAGTTTTTCATTTACTGACAGACAGGATCGTTGGTAAACTGGAAACTAGACTCATTTTCAGTTGCTTTGATTGTAGACCAGAATAGCTTTGGGATTCCATGTAACGGCCAAGAGGTGATTTTTAAATTAAGCTAGTTTAGCATAATACAGCAAATTAGTACAATGGTTGCACAAGATTCTGTACTCCAAGCAGTTTTTGTCACGATGACTCTTGCTGATTTCCATGCTGCTTCTCTGGTCCCTCTTGAGGATAGCAATTTGTGTGTCAATCCAAGGTGGACGGTTTACATTAATTTAGAACTTTCTAATGCAGCGTATTTATTAACTTGCAGGCATTGTTTCATAAAATATATCCAAGCTGTGTCCAGGAATGGAATTTTGCACACTTTCCCATTTGGTATAGAATACATCATGTGTGAATGCCTGGATTTCCACATAATTCATAGGTTTTCGAGCTAGATTTTGGGTGAGCTTTAGATCTTTATGATAATCTTTGCCAACCGCTGTTGCGTGATCATTGAGGTGATTGCCTAGGACACTGACAGCAGAAAACTTGTATGGTGCATTAGTAACAATAATATCCACAGAGAAGAGTGGTGTCAATTTTTGAGGTTAGGCCTGGAGGGTGTGTCATTTTAGAGGTTAACTAATTTGCGATGGTTTGTGCCTCATTTGGTGGTTAAATCCAGTTTGAGTTTAGGTCAACAATAATAATTCACCATTGGGGAGAATATAAATTAACTCTTTAAGAAGGGTTTCCACATGTTTAGTATTGCCTTTTGTAAGTTTGTAGCAAGACACAAAAAATTGTTTCGAGGAAGATTAATATTTACCTATGCCTCAATGCAATCATTTTGTGGGATAGTGTGGATTAAAAAAGAGAGAATGTTATTTTTGATATACATGGCTATGCCTTCACCTTTTGACCATTTATATAGCGAAAGATGATAATTGTCACTTTCAATTGGAACACTGTTCGTAAGAGGAGTTAGTGTTTCTTTTGGGCAGAAGACATCCGGACAGAGGTTTTAAAATTCAAGTTTAAACTGCTCGATTTTATACGAAATATCTCTTGTTGACATGCACAAACCCGAATCCTTTCCAATTTGAAAAATCAAAAGTAAAAGAGAGGACATTCATATTATCATCAAAGTAGGTCCAGGATTTTGCTCAATTCCTCCCAACAATAGCAACATGATTAGTAATTTGCAAATGTATTTTGTTGAAAAAAGAAGAGCAGGGGTATTTAGTAGATAAATGGTTACGGGTAGGAAGGACTCTAAGGAGAGGTACTATATTAGGAAAGTAAGAAACAGAGAGGCAAGAAGGAGTGTCGTTAAGATGTAAGTTGCCTGAGAAGATGTTGGAATTATTTGGAGAATTAGCTGAAAAGTGGCTGCAAGATTGAGGATCCATAAGGAGATGTACAATTTTAGGAAAGAAAGAGAAGCAAGAAGAATGGGGGTGGTCTGGTTGCATAGAGACAGGTCTCGGAATAGAATGCCACTGCTTTTTTTTTCTGTAGTGTTAAAAACAATGTAGAGTCTAGTACTGTCAATGTACACTATTTTTCACTAAAGCCTGATTATTTTGGATTTTGCTAATTGTTTACAGAGATGAAACTATTATGTTTTTTTAGACGCTTTTCAAAGATTTTTACCATGGGAGATAAACTATAAATTGGACATAATGGTTAGGATCATCTACAGCCCCTTTATGAAGGGGATGAATGAAAGCTGCCTTACATTCAGCATGAACTGTAGCTTCTTGAACGGAAAACTTAAAAATGTGCGTCAAACATCTAAAACGTATATCAGGTGGATGGTGGTGCATGTTTATAAGTTAACTGCAGGAATTTAATGATGTAGGTTTTCACGGCTCGATGCATGATGATTGCTTCGAAAAGCTGCTCTCTCGGGACAGGAGGAGAGGAGAGAGCCATCGACGCGGCTGTCCCGAGAGAACAGCTTTTCGAAGCAACCATCAGTGCAGGAATTGTTTTCTTAAATATGTCCAGGCTGTGTCCAGGAATGGCGTTACGTACAGTGTTTTCCAGTTGGTATGGAATACCCCAAATGTGAATTGTTTGACGTCAAACATATTCATAGTGTTAAGAGATATATTTTGGATGAGCTTTAGACCTTTGTGATAATCTAATACTAACCGTTATTGAGTGATCATTAAGGTCATTGCCTGTGGCACAGACAAGAACATTTGTCTGGTGGATTTGTCAAAATAACATCCAACAAGGAAGAGTGGTGTCCATTTTTGAGGTTAGGCCTGGGGGTGTCCTTTGACAAAGCTTAAACTCGTTTGCAATGGAAAATGTCTCACTTGGTGGGTCAATCCAGTTTTAATTTAGGTCACCCATAATGATTAATTCACCATGGTACAGAGAAATTAACTCTTTCAGAAAAATTTCTGTATATTTAGTATTGCCTTTGGCAGGTCTGTAGCAACACATATAATTATTTTTTGTTTCAAGGTAGATTAATATTTACCTATTATGCCTCAAGGCAATGCTCTTGTGGGATAAAGCGGATTAAAGAGGAGAGAATGTTATTTCTATATAAATTGCGATGCCTCAACCTTGTTACCCCCTAGCCAAAGCAGATTATAATTTTCTATTTGAATTTGAACGTTTCATAATAGGAGTCAACAGTGTTTATTTTGAGCAGAAGAAACACATACAAAGGTTTTTAAATTCTCGTTGAAACTTCCACGTGCGAAAACCGGAATCCTTTCCAATTTGCAAAATGAGCATTATATTGTTAATCAGAGCAGGTCCAAGCTTTGGCTCAGTTGCTCCCGATAAAAGCAACATGATTAGTAGTTTGCTGATGTGTTTTGTTAAGCACAAATAAGAGCAGCTTTGTTTAGTAGATGAAATACTAAGGAGTGGTACTAGGTTAGGAAAGTAAGAGACAGAAAAACAGGAGGGCAGTTAATATGTAACTTGCCTGAAGAGCAATTAGAATTATTCAGAGTATTCGATAAAAGTAGCGAGGCAAAAGGTGTTATGAAAATAATGAAAACATTATGCAAGAGAGAGAAGAAGTCTAGATTAAGACCAGAGTGCACGTATTATAGGTGAACCATGTTATAGTGGAGGTTTTAGCTGCTGTATTAGTTGGAGTAGTTGAGATTGCTGGGCCATGTGCCACCTATCAAAAACAACCAGGCTGCCCAGCAAATGCAGCTGGTCTGAGCGCAGACCGTGTGCAAACAGCCAAGCTGGGTCGCAAGTAAGTCGGCTGGGCCACAAGCAGTCTGGGCGAGCCATGTGAAGTACCTGTCGTACACAACCGAGTTGTAAACTGGCTTGGCAAGGCTGGTGGCTGCCGAGGCTCTGATTACTAGGATTCCAGATGATCTGGTTTAAGCGACTCCAGTTGACAAGATGCCAGATGCTCTGGTTGCAATGGCCCCAGATGTTCTGGTCGCCGTGGCTCCCGATGCTCCATTTGTTGTGGTAACGGTGGGTTTGTGTCCTTGCTTTTGTATGTGGCCCTGTAAAATCAGTAATGTGTAATGCATGTGTAATATTGTGACTCCACATGTTTCAGGCATGCCTATCAATTGGTTTTTAGGTTTTTGCGTGTGCTAATGTCTAACCGGGCAGTGGTGGCTATACACGTGCCCTGTAATCAGTCACTGTGGAGGCGAGGGTTGGTGAATCACACACATGTGCAACTCTGTTGTGTGTATTGGGGTGCTATCCTCCGTTTTACTAGCAGAATACAGTACAGCAAAATATAAGCTCCACCTGTTGTGTCTGTATGGGATGGTGGTTCCCCCTCTCACGTGTGTTTTTTCCTGTTGCTGCGGTGTCTTCCGTCATGTAAGCACTCGGCAATTAGCCAATAACGCCTTAAAATGTAGAGAACCGCCGAGCTCAGTAAGTTGTTGGCAGTGGCTTACCATGTGGCTGCCTTTCTGGTGGTCTCTCGTTCCTTGCACCTCTGAGTTGTCTCTCGCTCCAAGAATGCGCAAATACTGTGTGTGATGTAAGTTGAAATTATTGGTATTATCAGCAATATGTGCAAATATGGTATTCATACGTTTTTTCGTGGTGTGTTTTCACAGTTTGTTTGGTATGACTTTATTTTGAAGCATGTCTTCAATGTCAATTAAGTTTCATTATTTACTTCATGGCTTCAGAAGCAGGGGTGTGTTCATCAAACCTCTGGAGAATAAACATGTGGGCTAGTGATCTTCACTTTTTAGAGGATAGCTACTTTTGCTGATAAGCCTGTTTGAATGTTTGTTGTACCGCTGGAATTCCATATATAGGACTTGCAAGCTCACTGGGTACATTTTGCTGTAATAATAAACATCTATGAATATTTATAGAAATTATAATAATTGGAACTCTCAAGCACCTTTCACCCGAGGGTCACAAAGTGCTGTGCAGAGCTATAGGGAGAATGGCATGTCAATAATATCAGACTCGATCAAATAAGTAAAATAATGACTAAATGAATGAAGGACATGAAATAAAAAAAAATAGCCACATTAAGGAAGAAGTGTTCTTGAGCATGCATACCACCTGCACGACAATAATGATGTAGTTATGCTGCTTTTATGCTTAGCATTTGAACTCCCGTTTGAAACTGTTGGGTCAATTTGACAGCATTTATGGCAAATTGTGATGGGGGTGTTTTTATTCCTTATACCCGCTTAATCCTCCTGTAGAGCGTCATGGGGGGGGTGCTGGAGTCTATCCCGGCCGACAGAGGGCACAAAACGTGGGAATACCCAGGATGTGATGCCAGTACATCGCAGGACACACTTTATGGGGCAATTTAATCAGCAGGCCAATTAACCTAGGCAACAACGTGTATTTGGACGGTGGGAGGAAAACAGAGTACCTGGCAAAGCTACACGGGCATAGGAAGAACACACAAACTCTTCACAGAAAAGCACCTGAGCTAGGAATATAACCCATGTCCTTCTTGCTGTGAGGCGACAGCGCTACCCACTGTGCCACCGTGACGCCCGGAAGTCTTTTCATATTTTTGTTTGCTGTCAGGGACCACACTTTAAAGTTTTATTCTTCAAAGCATAATCAGTTTGGCGGATAAATATTGTACGTTTAGGCTTGATTTCTACAAATGGGACTCTTGCTTCAATGCAGTTATATTTTAAATATCCTCATGTCTCCGTGAGTATTTATGTACACTGGTGGGCGAAGGCTAGAAGTTAAAACAGAACTAATGTCAGTATTCCTCCAACCATCCACAGTCTAGATGCTAAATTAGGGATATTGTCTCCATCTGGTTTAATAGATGAGGTCTTTTGCACCAGCCCTTGTGGATGAACCATCACGTGGACACCAGTCTTGTGCGCTCACTGATACAAATGTCACAAAACAGCCTCTGGATATCTCATCGAGTAATCATCAAGCATATGCTTTTGTCACTAGTGTGCTGCTACTTGTTCTCAATTTTAGTATTTTTGCCTTGATAATATGTCAAATTCAAAGTGGAGTTATTTTGGTGCAGAGGTAACCTCTGAAATTGTTCGTTCATTTTCCACCTACAAAAATGAGATGTACCCTTGACGTTTGTTGTATTACCAGTTTCCTATTACAACTCCAGCTTCTGTCGTAACTTAGCTGAGACATACGCAAGTTGTGTCGTGTGACAACATCGTTTGTAGAAATCACATTTTATTTCGCATAGAGTGGATTTTTTCAGCATACTTGATAATATTTTAATACAATTGAAACGTATGCACATTAGTTAGTGTATTTATCAAATTAATAAGAATTTGCTTTAGCAGTAATGTAGATATGCAGTACGTTTATTTTGGAATTAAACTATCTGCAAAACTAATACTTTAAATCATCCCAAATTGCTCGGGATGTGTAATAAATCTCAGGACAGTGGACGTGTTTAATTCTGGTGAAAGCCTGCAACAATACTAATTGCAGGTGTAGGTCTTGCTAAGATGATGCATTTCAGTGCTATAGTTACTTTTATCAATACTTGTTATATGTTGTGCTTGAAGGATAACGAGGAGAGTTGTTTATTTCGTGTGTCTTTCGTACGTTTTGTTTCTGAGATGTAAAATTCAGGGCATTGGCAGTGCGTTTACTGAAACGCTGACTTAGTAATATCTTGAGGCCACATCAGAGCTCTTTGAGACACCTGTGTGTCCCTGTGATGTACGTTTGTATTTGATTTGGATGATTGATATAAATTAACAAAGGAAATGCGTATGTGTTTTGACCTGTAAATAATCTAATGACATCTATTAGATGGTGGAAAATGGAGGTTCAACTGTACAGTGGCACAATGTTTTGGAATAAAGCTATCACTCGTTAAAAGTATGATGTGCTTTTATGAAAAGATGGTCGATGCTGTATTCGCTCACGCAGCCCTGTCTGCAAGCTTGAGGTGTTCTCGATGCACGTACCCTCTCTGACTTGTACAGCTACTCCTTGTTTAACGCGGGAGATACGCTCCTGAAAATCACCGTATTTCGCAAAATCATGCTATAAGGGTACAGTCTTCTCATAAGAAGTTATGTAAAGATTATAGGCCTCATGAGAGAGAGATGGAAAAGGTATTTGTGAGGAAGAGGGACAAGAGACGCTACTATAGATGTATGTTTACATAGCAATTCCTACCTCTTAACAAGCCGGCATACCGTACAGCGCACTTCGTGTAGTGTATCACAGGTGAAGGCACTTGAGGCGACCATTAAGGAGCAATTATACAATTGCTTTATGGATTCCTTGTGAGTGATTGGTGATTGATATATGAAGTTGAAAAGTGCTGGTGAACGAACCCCCCTGAAAATTTGATTGCCTCTGCTGAGACTGATCCAGTCCCCTGCAAGACTCCTAAATGGCTTTATGGTAAAATCAAACGCACTATAATGGGAATCCCACCATTTTATTTGATCAGGGTACTAAATACAAGAATCGTGTACTAGTAAACGTTTCATCGTGTTAACGTGTGTTATGTGAGGCGTACCATACATTATCACTGTGGTTACTTGCTCTTGCCTTTCCCAACACTAGCTTCAGCTGTACCTCAAAGGGCACAAAGCCACTGGAACTTATGGCTCCAGTCACTTCCCATATTGCTATCTTCTTATTTTTATTATACGGTTTTACCTGGGAAATCACTTGGGATATAAGAGCTTGTTGGCATGGGTATGCAGGGTATTGAGTGAGATTTGTAGCTGACTGGTGAGTATAGATCCATTGATAATATATTGACTGAGATGTACATTTTATTTGCAAGAGAAACCTTCATGAGGTGATCCCATAAACCAGCTGTTCGAAAAAAAAACTAAGCACATTTGTCAATTACACTGTATGGCCTTCAAAGGAAATGTATTGTAATAATTGATGTTTAGGGTAATAGCCCTTGATGGGACGTTACAAAATATCTCGTGTTTTAATATCTTCGAAGTCATATGAGCGATGATGGAACTATAAATATTTGAAAAGAAATAATTGCTTTCCAAAGCTGTATTTCAAGAGAGCCGTGTGGAGCCTGAGGATGCCTCCAATGTGGGAGGCAACATGAGACTTATGATATTGTTTTTCATTGTGACCCACACTGGTGGAAATAATCACCGAGAGCTCCCAAAAATGTTTTTGAGGCCCAAATTTGAGTTCCCTGAATGTCCGCCAGGTATTTATGATTATTACGGTACTTACTAATTAATCTCGTGTAGCGTTATTGAAATGGGATGTCTTCACCTCTCTCTCCTAAAAGCTACTCAACTCGACTGCCTTGCCCCTTTGCATCTTTAATTGTCTTTATTATTGACGCATATGAACTAGAGCCACCCCTCAGACACTTTCAAAAATGAAAGCATTAAAACGCTCTTCATTTAGTGTCGATAGTTGGTAGCACATTTGCTAATCCTGTTTACATGGTGTAATTTAATACGCATGCCTGCACATTAATTTGCTGAGCCTATAGTTACACAGTTTGAATTTGTGTGACACGACCCATGGGATGACTGATAAAGCACAGCTACATGGCATTTGTGAAAATTTGCCTGATGCAATGTACAGTCCTGTTTAACAACAATCTTGGTGGCCTTTCAGATCATGACGACCTGCCAGGCGGGGTGGCAGGGGGCGCAACAGAGGAGCTCTCCTTTGGCCGGGGGGACCAAGTGCCGTTATCCTTCTTGCGAAAAGACGATCGCCCTGGGCCACCACCAAAACCCACGCGGTTGAAGAACGCCCGCAAAGGGCTGTCCCGCAAGCTGTCGACCATAGACGGGAAGGAAGCATTCCGCTGCCAGGACTGCGGGAAGGAGTTTTCTCAGCGTTCCCACCTGATGGTTCACGTGCGCAAGCACACGGGAGAGCGGCCATTTGCGTGTGAGGAGTGCGGGAAGCGTTTCTCACAGTCATTCTGCCTAGCACGCCACCGTCGCATGCACACCGGAGAGAAGCCCTTTGCCTGTCCCGAGTGCGGAATGACCTTCAAGCTGAAACACCACCTCCGACGGCACCAGAAAACGCACAGCGGCGAGAAGCTTTTCATTTGCGAAGAGTGCGGCATTGGTTTCTCACACATTGGCACACTGGCTCAGCATTACAGGAGCCACGGGCGCGGAGCCACGGCTGAGGACGGGGAGCGGGTGACACGTACGTCACCGACCACACTGCAGAAGAGCGCTGGCGGCCCTGTCGAGATGCCCACCGCCACCACCATGCAGGTGTCGGAGCCAATGACCACCGTGTTCGACAGACGGGACATGAGTCTAGAGTATGGTCGACATGAGCATGGAATGCACAGCTCCATGATGCCCGAGGCGTTCAGCATGACCCAGGGCTTTGGCAGCCACATGAATGAGATACCCAGCTCTTCGCTACAGGGATCCTGCAACCAGAACTGAAAGTAACGTATTGCAGGAGACTACCTGGCTAAAGGAGCTGTTGGGCATTGACCAGTAATGGATTTTAGAGTCTGCTACTATATGTTAAGAACTGCACGTTTAGTTGGGTATATGGTGCAAAACACGGAAAGTATGCCATTGTTCAGAAAATCATTCCAAACAGCTTGCTGGCCAATAGCAAAAGTCCATTGCAACATAGTGTTTGGCTGATATAGTGAAATGTTTATGGCTGTGTTTTGTCTGAATTATTTACATTTTAAAAATTTCAATGCTTAGTTTATATTTGTTCCCTAATTATGCATAATAGCCATCCGTACCTGCACACATGTTGCATATTAATTATGACTCCTCTAGATCTTGGATTTTTTATGATTAATGACAACAATCTGACGGTTATTTTTCTGGACGTGTTTTCACCTTTATAGTAAAATTTTCGGCATGTACAAATTCTGCTGCTCATCCTGCACATGACACAGGTACACAATTGTACTTGTGTCAGGTGCTGCGAATCCTTGCAGCTATGATAATTATCACTTCAAAAATGAAAGCAGATCTGATTGCTTGCCAAAGCTGTTTTTTCGGGACACCGGTGTCGAGCACTCCTCTCTGAATCGCGATGTTCCGCCTCCCACGTTGGAGGCATCTTTCGGGCGCTCTATGACTGAGTGCTTGTGGCCGAATGAACTGTGTGTCACTGCTGTGTTACACAAATGTTTATCGCATCCTCGGCTCCCGGATCCCTTCCTTTCCCTCTTCCCCAATAAACTTAATTTAATTGGATTTAAATGAAGACAGTGGACCCTGGGAAAGAGGAAAGGGAGGGATCCAGGAGCCGAGGATGTGCTACATATGTGTGTAACACATCAGTAACACATAGTTCACTCGGTCACAAGCACTGTCACAGAGCACCTGAAGATGATAATAATAATAATAATACATTTTATTTAAGGCGCCTTTCTGGGCACTCAAGGACACCGTACATAATTAAAACACATTAAAAAGAAGCAACAATAAAA
>JAZEWT010000023.1:2270928-2313743 GCA_036362905.1 Mordacia mordax
GGCAGGTGACGACTCGACCCAGGTCCCCGCGGCAGGCGACGACTCGACCCAGGTCCCCGCGGCGGGCGACGGCGCGGTCCAGGTCTCCCGTGTACTGATCATAAACTGATCATAAACACACGATCATAAACACAATTTATAATGCGTACAAAAAGTGTTCGCTAAGTGCGGATGCCCAGGAGGTGCAGAGGCAAGTGCAGAGACCATTCATATGCCAGGATTCAGAAGGGAGTCTTTGGTAATTACTAATTTAATATTTCAGATTGTGCTGTTATTATTTTAATGTTGTAGGTTTCTGTTACCTGTGCATTGTTGTGTGTTTTTTCTCTACAGCTGGTGAGGTTTTCTATCTCAAAAATGTGGCCCAGGATTTGGAGGGAGATGGCGATTCCATGATAAGACCTCCAGAAGACAACACGAGGAATCTCGGAGAAAAATATCCGGGCTCATTGGACTCGTGGTCTACGAACAACACCGATATTCCGCCAACCGGAGCTCAACTCAACTCGTTCGACAAAAACCTGCAAACGGCACCAATTGCTCTGACAGACAGCAAGACGCAAAGAGAGAACAGCAGCGCTTCAGCCAATTCACAGTCTGAACCGCTCGAGGATCATCAGCTATGTGGACTTATACATGGTGCCACACATGATGCCGCACAAGGTGCCGACGTGTGGACTGTCACACCAGTGAGAGCCTTGCTTGGAAGGTTTGTGCAGAGTGTGGCCGTGGGGAGGACCCACTGTGGCGTGGTGTGCGCTGGCGGAGTGCCCTTCATGTGGGGGTCCAACACCTTTGGCCAGTGTGGCAGAAATGGGCCCGACACCATCAGGAGTCCCTCTCCTGTGCACTTTCTTACCCTCGAAGGGGGCCCAGGCCAAGGAGCGCAAGTGCTAGCCAACGTAGTGCAACTGGCTTGCGGGGATACCTTCACACTTGCGCTGGCGCTCCGTGGGAAGGTGTGGGAGTGGGGCGCCGTACCTAGCGGATGCGACAGTGCTGCATCAACACCTCCGCATGAAGTGGAAGCGCTACGCGGCGTATGCGTCACGCAGGTGGCATGTGGGGCACAGCACTGCCTGGCGCTGGCACGGCGAGCGCAGCCTGCACCACCTGTCCATGAGGCCGACACCTGTATGCGCTGCAGGCAGCCGCTGGTGACTACGATGGACACGGCGGACCACGTGGTCATCTCGGACGAGCACCACTGCCCTGCAACAGATGAAGGAGTGTCTGCTCAGTGCGATGGAGAGAAGAAGCGGGGTGTTGACCACGGCCGCCATGACGGCTCTATGCCTGAGGAGAGTAAGGGCCCATTGCAGGAGACTGAGGACATCTTAGAGTCACAGGTACAAGACGTTACCCGAGGCGGCTTGATCCCCACCACGGTGCCTTTCCGTTACTGAGTTTGTATATTCTTACCCTGTGCTGCATGGGTTTACTCCGGGTTCTCCAGTTTCATCCCACAACACCACCCTGCTACCCAGGGGCAACTGCTACATTCAAACCGTGAGCCTCTGACAAATGGCCAACGCCTTACCGCTGGGCCCCCCATGACTGCTTTGAGATGTGGTTCAAGGCACCTGATAAAGCACCCTGAGCTACTACGTCTTCCGTCAAAAACAAAGTATTACCAAGCATGAGACATTGCATTCCTGAACGTCACGGCCTACTCCCTGTGTGTGCCCCCTAGCCACCACCAGGAGAAGTGGAAACGTACAGCCCGGGCCGCGGGGAGGGGGCCCGGACGGCGAGGAGCATGGAGGCCGAGGAGCCCGAGGGCAGCAGCCGCAAGTGCCTAAGCCTAGTGGACGTGCGCGCCGTGCGCGAGGAGTGCTCACGCCGCCTTTCCCTGCCTGGCCTGGTGCAGGGTCTGGCTCAGGGTATGCAGCCTCTGTCTCTATAAGGGGAGCCAGTCAGCCACCAACAAGGAGTGGTGTAGATCAGGGGTCGGTAGCATACGGCACACGTGCTGTTATTGGCATGCAAGATGCTTTTTGAGTGGCATGCACAATGAAAGTTTAATTAATGGCAACCCAATTACACTATGCTTGACTGCCCTGTCAATCGTTAAATTGTGCTACTTAAAGCTCTGTTCAAGTGGAAGGAAATATGATTTTATTGTATTATGTAAGTCGGGACTCTTTTTAACTTTCAAGCAGTATCACTGGCATACATATCCGTAAATTAGAGTGATTAAGTTCAATATTGGCACACTAATTCTGAGAGATTACCAACCCCTTATGTAGGTGTTCATGGCTCAATGTATGGCAATTGCTCTCAAGAGCTGCTGTTCCGGGATAACTGTTGAATGTTCCTCCAAAGGAGAAAGGCTCAACATGGCTATCCTGAAAAAGTGGCTTCTGAGAGCAATTATTACCAACAAGCAGCCCTTGGGTTAAATTCCTGTCTCAGGCACCCATCTGTGTAAAGTTTGAATGTTTCACTCCTGTTCTGCAGAGGCATTCATCCTCCAATCATATTGGACGGCAGAGAACCAACACTTATAACAATGAGCAGAGTGTCGGGTGGATAAAATGCAGCAAATTAGCACGAAAATAGAACACAGGTAGTGTATCTGCCAGTCATTTAAGTGAGTCGACCTATGATACCTGGGTCTGTCTCATGACCTCCTACCAGCGAGCCTTCAATATTTCACGTAGCCTTTAAATGCACATAGCCTGTCAGTAGCACCGTAGTGATGTCACTGCCACGTAATGGCAAATGGAGTTTATTGGTTGTTATTGGAGTTTGTATGTACCTCCCCTGTTGTTCAGAGTGCGAGTAGGTGAAAGTGTGTTAGTGTGTCGAATTTATATGTTCTCTGTTCCCCCTATATGTAAACATGTGGGTGAGTGGCAGTCTAGCAGTTATCGTGCTTCACAATGAAACCGGTTGACCCGAGTTTAATTTCCGCTCATGGCCAACACCAATGACGATATTTTCAACCGGTCTTGGGCCTCCCCTAGGTCAACTCAGCTCAAGTAAGTACCTGGTGCAGTGTATAATAATCTCAACAATGGGGGTCCGTTAATGCTATAGGAGTGATCTTTGTCTCTGGGGTTCATACGTTCTTATGTTCTGCATGTGTTTCCTGTGGATGCACTAGGTTTCCCCTATTATTTAAACAATTTAACAGGGATTAGCAAAACATCCAAATGCTGACAAAATACTTACATATCACTAATTCAATATTGTATTGTGTTCTGTTGTGTATTGTATTGTGCTCTAACTTGTAAACAAATAGACCTACATAAGGAACCCGTTTGTAACTCGTTTATTGCCTCTATTGCTATATGGAACATGGCATCTTGAGGGACAATTACTGAGACAGGTATTGGAGGGATTTCTACGAGTGTGGCACCAAGGGGTAGAGACAACTTAAGAGCAGATGTGGAAGACTATCAGAGCAGGGTGAAGCTGTGGCAAAATCCACGCATCACAGAAAGAAGGCCCTGCACGAGGCGGTTCAACTCCAGCCTTGTTTGTCTTTCTGTTTATAATTTGTGTGTTCTCCCCCTTGCTACATGGGTTTCCTCCTATAAAAAACTCATTGCCTGATAACATCATAATATACAGGGTCTGGCAAATGCTGCTGCGGGCTACCTGTATGACTGCCTTCCCCCACCTCTGCAGTTTCCACATGCCTCCGAGTCATTCTGTCTTCAAACGAATACCTGCAACATTGAACAAATATTGTGAGCATTATATATTTAGAATATTATTACATCTTGGATATCGTGTGTCTATTATGTACGTACTGCATAGTTGGGATCTGGCAGAGGTTAGAAAGTGTTGGAAGTGGTAAGGTGTGGTAACATCACTGGCTTTAGACAAGATGACATCTTGGTCTTGAACAGCATCTAAACGTGGAATGTTGCTGTGTTAGTGTCGCGCTTTGCAAGGAAGGCCGACGGCAACAGAGAATTCTTCAGTGAGAGCACCCGGCCGGGCCCCCCAACGTTACCCAGCTCCCCCGAGGCAGAGTGGGTCTCGAGCTTACCGTGCCTGCAGACTGAGCTGTGGAGCTGGGGCCGTGGGCTTGAGGGCCAGCTGGGCCTTGGAGACTTCAACCCCAGGTGGAAATTGCTACTCAGACTCTTGGTAGCATGTTTAAATGTTGAAGGTGATGTCCTGCTCCGTGAAGCATTGAGGTGCAGTGCTCATCTTATGCTTACAGCCATAAAGCAGTCACGAAAATTTCGCATTCCTATGACAAAGGCATGACAATGTATTTACGGTTAGAACACTTACATTATTATCCAAGACAGCCTGCTGGATTAGAACCACGAACCTCTGAAACAAGCAGCGGCTGTGTTTCCTCAGGGCCATGCCACTGCCAACGCTTACTATCACGTGGTTGTGCTACAAGTGGGCAGTGGCATGGCCTGGCGATGGCACATCATCATTGCCCAATGGTGGTGTGATTTGTGATGCCACGGTTTGATCCCAAACCATAAATCTCTGGAGTATTGTTCAAGGCATCGAAGCCATAAATCTTTGTAACGTTTGTGTGATAAGTGCTTTAAAAATGTAAATTATTATTATAACTTGCCTGCCGATGGAGACTGATGCATCGGTTCTGTATGGGAGCAGGGCAGAGCCCGAGTGTGTGAAGACACTGAGCGGACAGGAGGTGGTGAAGGTGGTGGCCGGAGCTTATCACTCCATGGCTCTCACCAGTACAGGACAGGTCCGTCGCACTTTTCACGTTCAGTTTTTTTTAACCTGGTGAGAATTAAAAAATAAGAAACGTTTCAGTCGTATTAATGACTGACTTGGGTCACCGGAATGGTAACATGAAATAAACTCAAGTCGAGGAGAATCTCACTGATCACGTCTCTCCACTTCACGAGTTTGCCACAAATTTGCCATTTGCAGTGCTTTCAAGGAATGCAACCATGGCCATCGGCGGAGTCCTTCTGTATAACAGTGATGCAAACAATAATTACAGCAAATCAAGCAATCATAACTCAAAGCAAAAACAACTGCAGAAGAAATCTAGCAGTGTGTACAAACTAAATAAATACTGGTCTTCGTGGTGGTCTGCGGTCACCTAGACGAAATCTCTGCTGACCATCAGATGGCGATGATGCGATCAGCTAAAATTAGAGAGAATAGCCTACAGCTCCTGTGCAGAATTGTCATGTGACACGACCATAGTAGTCATTAAATAATGAAATAGAGTTACTGAAATAAAATGAAGTAAATATAAGATATTCTGTGTGTTATCTCGTGGCTGATTGTGACATATAGATTGAATGTCTCTACAAGCATTTCCACCTCTGAGCTACAAATAACAGATGTGTGAAGAAGAATATCTCACAATGGTGAAAGAGCGGAGAACATTGACATGTATGGTCATGATTATCGGGTTTATGTTTGTTATTGTCATACATCTGACAAACATCTGGTTTCCTAGATGAGCAATCTTTTTTGTGTAACGATGAAGGATTTCACGGCTCTATGCATGATGATTGCTTCGAAAAGCTGCTGTCTCGGGACAGCCGCGTCATTCGCTTCAGCTCCCCCTACCTCGCGACGTTTCGCGAGGTAGGAAGAGCAGCTTCTCGAAGCAATCATCAATCTTATTTGTTTAAAGTTAGTTGAACCCTTTAAATAATGAGAAAACCCATCTCAACAGAAATATATTCACACGTGCAGTTCCTTTGAGCTGGTGGTCTGCATGAGACTGAGAACTTCGTGTACATGCAATGCACATCTTTGTGTGTTAAGTCTATTTCTTTTGAGTCCATAGGCATGCGATGTAACTTTTGATTTTACAATTAGATTGAAATAGTACCGTGAGCTTGATGTATATCTGTGGCATGCAGGTCTGGTCCTGGGGTTGCAATTTTCAGGGTCAGCTTGGGCACGCCAGCTCCTCTCCATCACTGCCCTGCCTCTTAACGGTAACTCAGAACGGCAGGGTGTCGTAGTGATAATAACCATGCCTTCCGACAGAAGGTCCTGCCCGAGGCAGTTTGATTCCCATTTGGGGCGCCTTTATGTGTGGCACTTGTATGTTCTCCCCCGTTCTGCATAAGCTTTCTCTTGAGTTCTCATTTTTCCTCCGACAATAAAAAACCCCCCCATTCATTGGACAATACCATCACAATATGTAGAATAAGTTCTTTAGCAATAGTTGGTATCAGCAATCCACGTGGTTGCATTCCCCTTCCACACCTTTTGCATCTCTGAGTCGTTTTCTCTTAAAATGAATACCTTTGGCATTGAACGAATATGCATGGTGGCACGTTCTAAATTGTAACGCTCCTTGGGAAGAGCGATGTCGGTACATCATTCAGCCACCCTGGTAACTACTTCAACTACATTCACCGTTTCCTCCGATCGAATCATTGATTCGTGCCTGTTATTCTGGGTTATGTGACAACGCCATTGTTCATGTTTAGGTACAGAATGTCCACCTAACTCTGCACGTGCATTGTATCTTGTGCAGTCTCGGCGCATAGCGAGCCTTTCTTTGATGTTGATATGCCGCTGTCCCTATTTATACAGGGTGTCTTGTGACCCCCCCATTTAATTCTATAAAAGTTAATATTTTTGAAAACCATTGGATTTGTAATGTATTATAAGTAAGGTAAAACTGACAAACTTTAGTAATCGGAAATAAGTGAGTGTTAATTAATACATCAAGGAATGCGCAAAGGAAACATCTCATCTCATCTCATTATCTGAAACCGCTTAATCCTATATAGGGTCACGGTGAAGCCGGAGCCTATCCCGGAAACACAGGGCGTAAGGCAGGAATACACCCGACGACGGGACGCCGGTCCACCGCCGGGCATTGCGGGACAATTTTAGTCTGCGAGCCAATCAACCTATCCAGGAGCATGCTTTTGGACTGTGGGAGGAAACCGGAGTACTCGGCGAAAACCCACGCGGACACGGGGAGAGCATGCAAACTCCACACAGAAAGGCACCGGAGCCGAGAGACTCGAACCCGGGACCTTCTTGCTGTGAGGCGTCAGCGCTAACCACTGAGCCACAGTCGTGCGTGTCCACGGATGGTTCTGTCGAGCAGGTCCCACTGGTCCGGGAGGTTTGGGACCTCTCAGCAGGAGACTCTGGCTCCCTGCTGCTCTGCGATGGGCCTGGATACTGCTCACAACTCCTCCATGTCGAAGGGGAACTCAAGTGTGCAAGCGCATCCGTTATACCCTTAGCAGAGCAGGTGGCGCCCTCCACCACACACCCACATGCTGTAACCTTACGCTTAGCATTCATTAAGATTTTTTATAAAGTTTACAGGCAGTCACCAGGTTTTAAAACAGGTTCCGTTCCTTAGTTCTGTTTGCAAGTCTAATTGTTCACAAATCGAAACACAATACAGTATGTAATGTTATACTCTACTGTATATAAAGCAGTAATGCCACTCGATGATTCAAGATTTGAATATTATTTGTACTGTTATAGATAAGTATAGTTTTTAAAACCGAAAGCCGGAACATTGTAATTAATGTTGTGCTCTATATGAAGAGCAGTATGCTGTATACTTAAATATATAATATATTATGGGAGCTCGTTTATAAGTATGATTGTTCGTAAGTCGGATGTGTTTAAGCTGGGGATTACCCGTTATTCAAAGATTTGAATGGTGGTAATCGTTAAATGTATATGACGTTGGTAAATTTCCTCAGCAAGTTAAGACACCTTATATAACATCTTATATCAAACATTCTAAGGGTTCCAGCAGTGGCAGCTGTCCCTGTGTGGGATAGTGTGACAGCCCCTGGCCTGCAGTCAGACAGTAGTCTGCTAATAGACGATAGCGATTGCTTTATTCAAAGAATATTGAGTTATTTATGATTGATGATTGCTTCGAAAAGCTGCTCTCTCGGGATCATTTGGAGAAATTGGACCATGATGCTGGCCACAATGGCCGACTCGTTTTTTAATGACTTCAGGGGATCTTTATTGTTCACTGTGAAGCTGATGATGGCACTTGTATTGAGATTAATTTACATCTGTGCTGCTAACCATGGCCACCTGTCGGATTCACATAATAAACCTTGGCAACAGAAGGCATATGTCAATAGTGGCTACCCTATTGAGGATATCACCCCGGCCCTAAGACTGTGGAATTGTCTTGTACAGGTTGGCCACTTGTTCAGCGTGTCACTCAGCGGGGATGTCTTCGTATCTCTGTCGGATGGGAGCCCCTCCTCCTCCACCTCCTCCTCTACCGTCGCCGATCCCATGGGGTTTATTACGGCGCTATACGAGTTGTCGGCTACGGAACGAGTGTGCTACCGCGAGCTGCGAGCAGCCAAGATTTACGTGCTCAAGCCCCTGCTGAACTCAGGTGATTCCGAGCAGCCCCGGGGATGTCCTCAGTGACTGCGCATTGCTTTTCCTAAAGCTGTTCCTTCAAGATCGCTGGGTTGAACACTTTCCTGCTCTTTACACTCAACACAATTAATTCGTGAATAATATAATATACAGAACGCAGTGTCTGGCGGGTTGGTGCTGTGGTTTCCTCACACCTCTGAATTCTTCTCCGTTCAAATGAATACTTTCAACATTCAACGAATATGCACGCATTTTTATTATAATTACAATAAAACCTTGCTTTTAACGAACTAATAGTGGGGATAGGGTGTTCAGAAGACCGTTAAATCCGGATAGTTATTTGACTGTCTTATATACAGAGTAATAGTTATCTATTATAAGAGGCTATATAATCTGAAAACCATTAAACAGAGTAATACATCTTTGCAATGAAAACACTAAAATGAACAAATATTTCCACTGCTGCCTTGGGAATAGCGGACAGCGTTCGTTGCTTCCGAAGTCCGTTGGGTAAAGGTGCATTTAATTGCTCAATCACATGGATGACAATTCGCACGGCGTGAACTTCTGTTGCTTCCCGCACACAGATGCGGTGGCTACACTCAAGGGATCCCCGATGGAGGCCGCATTCCGGGCTGTAGTCAACACCTTCCGTGGTGCATGCTGGTTGCTGGGTCAGCACGGAGCCAGCCTCGTCGCCTTCCTGGGTGGCCAGCGTCACGTGAACGATCTTTTTATCATCTCCCAGCTGGCTACACACACACAGTCATTCCAGAGGTGATGGCGACACTCATCATCTATTTCTTCTACTCTGTTAATTACGAGAAAACCCTTCACAACAGAGAGTTAGGGCAGGCTGGGAAGAGATTTCCATTGCATATGCTGTCAGCATCTTAATGTTCTCTGATGTCTTCTGACCTTATTTATGCTGTAGATAAGCAGGCTGTACGTCTCATATCTGTCTGGCCATACAAACAATTAAAGTATTCTTTACATGTCCAAAAGGCCCCACGATCTTTCGAGAGTGAATCGTTCAGCAGCTTTGACTCAGTACAATGACAATAATAAATAAAATGTCTTATGCATACAAATTCCGCGAAACGTACTGGACGAGTCCAAAGTCAGAAACTCGAGACAGGTTTTGACTCACAGTGTCTCAGCAGATTCAGGAATGTCTATTTAAGATGAGCTGAATGTCATATGGCCTCTCTATTCAGCTGTCTCAATCACCTGCTCCACGTGTTTGGTGCTCGTGGTACGAGGGATTCCTTGCTCATGTCACCTGACTGCCATTCTTATCACCAGATTTCTGAGACTTGTGGATTTGTTATACATTCCAAACCAAAATTATGTTTAACAAAAAGGTAAAAACATCACTAAAGTTACTTACTAACGAGGTGGGTCTATTAAATCAGGAAACCACATAAAGCTTGAAGATGGCCAGAAACCAGTGGCAACAATGTCCATAGTGCTGTAGGCTGCAGGGCTGCCAGTAAGGAGCAATAATTGCCACGTGTATTCCGAGTTGAGTTATTTGTGGGTACCCTCTGATATTTAGACCATGATGATGGCATACAATGGCCTACTCTTACAAAATATATCGTAGGGTTTATAACATCCCCTGTGAAGCAGACTGCACATATTTTGTATGCATGGTTAATACAGATGCAGTATTCATCAGGCTGGATGCTTAATTGGAGCCATAAACATCTGCAATAAACACCAAAACATTACTGTTGGGCCATGTCACCATCTATAAAGAGTCCCTGTGTATTACTAATCTGTTCATGAAACTCTGCTGTTCTGTGTTTTTACCTTGTTTGGTCTCTTACATGCCCTCTCCCTCTTCCTGCATAGGAATTGAACTGTATTGCCTCTTCTGTGGCCCTGACAATGATATTATTGTGCACAGGTACTTGTCATCTTTCAACAATCTGCTGGCGCTGGACGGAATAGAAGTCATTTCCCGAGTAGCTACGTGAGTAGTGTCAAAATAAGCTCAGTCTGGGGAAAATGTAGTTTTAAATAGCATTATGAACGTGTATCGTCATGACAAAGAATGTATTGACCCGAAAGGTGACTGAACCCGAAATTTTAATACAATTCACTTATCGGCCATCAAAGCTTACTCCGTGTAAAGTTAACTGTCCATAAATAATGGTTTATTTTTCAAACATAATATCTTGCAGAAAATCAAGTAAAAAAAGGGAAATATCAGTTTGAATCGGAAATAATATACTCTATTTAATCTAAAATCACTGATAATAAATACAATATATAATGCACGCAAATTCCACGCCAGGTCATGGACAAAACGCAGATACAGAGACACGAGGAAACTGCAGAGGGGAGGAGGAGTCATCCAAGCTGTCAGCTAGCACTAGCCCGCGAGACACTGCTTTCTATGCATTATATCAGCCAGTTCATTACAGGAGCTCCACCAACCATCACTGCCTCCACAGCGTTGGGTTACAGACCATGTGCAGCACAGCTACCGCTGCCTTCTCTCAATGAGTTTCCTGTCTGTTTTCCTTCAGAGAATGCCTTAAAGTTGGTCTACAAGAACTCAAACAGGTTTTGGAAGCAAAGGCAAATGTACGAGTGGACGAGACTTCATTGGCAGATGGGCTACTGCGGATTCTCTCGCGGTTTGGAGACAGGGCCCAAGAATACGTGAGGCTTGTCAACCAGATGTGCAACAGCTTCCCCACGGTGAGGCTGGGCTGTAGTGTATTCACCTTAACAAGCCTTTAAACAAGCCTCCCGTAAGATGACTCCTTAAATTCCTTAAATGAGTACCTGGTGTGGTGTATAAACATCAATATTGGAGAGAAAAAAGCGTGGTGCTGGTCACTCACCCACTCACATGCTATGCCGGCCTTCATAGGTGCTCACTAACAAAACTTTCCCCAACATTATAGTAACGGCTTTTTGGGTGTTGTTGTTCTCTCTGCGTAGGGGAGCAGCGAGTGGCAGAGCCTGCACAAAGTGTCCGGCTGCTGGGCCACGCTCGCCGCGTCGCTGGCTCAAGAGCATGCTGCCGCTGAGCGCACGCGCCTCTTCTGGGTGGCTTGCTCCTCCAAGCTCACGGCAAGTCTCCCACTGTTCCCTTGCATGCTTGTATATATGGCACGATGACGCTCAACTTTTAGGGAAAATCCTGCAACGACGATGCTTCTCCAACCTTGATGATAAAGTCTTTTGAAACTGGGTGAACAAGTTTCGTGCTAATAATATTAACTCGTCAACATCATTCTGGTAACAGAAAGGTTCAAGGTAGATTCGGAGGGTAGATAATAGGGTAATTGGATAATAGGTCAAATAAGAAAAAGAACTTTGCTAAATGGTGTATATATTTTGCTAAATTCTGGACATGGTGCATATATTTTCACGGCTCGATATATGAAAAAAATTCTCGTAGTTTTTTTTTTTCCGGATAGCTGTGTTGAGTGTTCCTGCTGTCGCCTTCACATTTCAGATAAACAATTCAGAAGCCTGATGATGCCTCTAACGTATGAGGCGAAATGTCACTGAGGAGGGAGGAGAAACGCTTTATACACGGCTGTCCAAAAATAACAGTTATAGAGAGCGTAATGATGTAGGTTTTCACGGCTCGATGCATGATGATTGCTTCGAAAAGCTCCTTATATGTGTGGGCGTGATGCGTGTGTTCACACAACAAAGAACACACGCATCACGCCCACACATATAAGGAGACAATAGAAGCCGCGCACGAACACTTCGCCTGAGGATGCCTCTAACGTGTGAGGCGAAACGTCGCGAGGAGAGGAGAGAGAGCCATCGACGCGGCTGTCCCGAGAGAGCAGCTTTTCGAAGCAATCATCAGTTATAGAGAGCAATACTCAGTGTATATGTTCATCAGGCAGAAGTGCGCAGCTTGAGCCACTCCCATATTAACGCGCTTATGCACAACTGTTTATTGCTCGTTGACGCGCACGCGGCGGCATCTGCGCGGGTGAACGTCATAGGAGTCGCTGCGCCGGCCAGAGCGGCGCGTGGTGCGGGAATCGCGCAGCTGTCCACTCGCTCTGCACCACATGGCGCGCTTCTCCATCCACTGGTTCATCCTGTTCAACGACGCCTTCATACATGCCCAGGTGATCACAGTGCAGGAGCCATGCAGGTGTTGGGGTGTGGGGGGCTGCGCGTTTTGCGCTGCTGTGTATCACCTCTGTCGGTGATGCAGCCAAGTCTCACCAAGCAGGCAATACACGCGATCGTGAGACACGATTGTCGAGCTGCCCCCCTCTCGGAACCCCATTCTGCCACCCACAAAGCAGACCGGTACTGTGCTAGTTTTGGGTGCAGTTCTTTTTACACACTTTTATTTGACTTCACCTAGTATATAGTTGTGCATATTTTATATACTTTGTTTCAAAAGTGTTAAATCTTTTATATCCAACGACAGACAAGCTACAGTGCTAACATTTTGCAGGTTGACTTTTCACGGTGTATAATTTGACCTATTCAATGTTGGGATACATCGGCTTTCTGAATCAGGCTAATCCACATTTGAGGGTCCGTTCCGCACCTTTTCTAACACCAAACGCTGTAGCGCCTTGACATTTGGTATTTGCAGATAAAAGTGTGTATACTGAAAAACATGTTTTTACTAATTGTTTAATAGTTGCTTCGTTCAAATGGTTATTTACTGATTGACCACCGTTGTTGCACCACTGGGGATCTTGTTTGAGTCCCTTCCCCTGTTGATCTGCTGCGTTGCTGTACACTCGTTGTGTGGACAAAAATATACATTTTTTAAAGCACAGTTACGAGCTGCAGCCTGAAGATCAACAACAAACAGCACTACCATTTTAATAGATAAACATTGACACGTTTCTTGAAATCAGCAAGGTTATAAGAACTTGGGGAAATAGGCAGTTGCAAAAGTGAAGCCGTGCAAGGGAAGACGCAGACAGGGAAGCGTTATGACTTCCGACACAATGAGGATAGACGAGTGACACAATGTGTGGAGCGCCAGGTGGCTGAACATAGATAAATAAATGTTCATTAGTACAGCAGATTACCCAGTGAGATTGCAAGCTCTAAATGCACGATTCTTGCAGCATAACAAACTTATAAAAATTACCAACTTAACAATGCATAAAATCCAAGATAAACTTAGGCAGCAATTTCTGAAAAACATAAAATGCTAACGATGAACATAAAAGTAATCGGTAATACTCAAGTTTGCACAAATAAGTAAACTCACAACACCAACTTGTACAAAGATTAAACCTGAGCTGAATACATGAACTAAGAGTGGTACTCAAAATTGCACAGCACAATAAAATTATAAGACAAAGTTCGACAATGGCATGGGGAAAAAAATAATTAATATCACAGTGAAAGGATGTAGCATATGTAACTATTCAAAAAGAACAATCAATTTATGCAAACACACCTGGTAGTGGCTGGCTTCAAGCTTTCAAGCTTATGGCAATATTGTTCCAAAAGCGAGGTTCAGCCACCACAAAAGCTTTTTCCCAATATTTTATTCGCATCTAGGAACGTTAAGCAGGCAGTGAAGTACAGTTTCGTGGCACAGTGAAAAGCAGAGATGGTAGATCTGCGTGTTATCTCAATGAGGCAATCCACAACACCTGTGCCTGTCCTGTGACCTATCAGGGAGCCTTGAACGCTTCTTGTGGCCCAAAGTCAACCACGCCTGTGATGAACGCTGTGGTGACGTCAGCGCCACCGAATGGAGAATGGAAACGCTGGCGTCTGTGTCACGGGGAGTGGAAGTGCGTTCAGTGCAAGCGCGAGAAACATGGCGACCCAAGTTCGATTCCTTCTCATAGTCAATCTTATCTCATCTCATTGTCAGAAACCGCTTAGTCCTGTACAGGGTCGCGGTGAGCCGGAGCCTATCCGGGCCAGACATGGCGCAAGGCAAGGATATACCCACGATGGGACGCCAGTCCATTTAGTCTGTAAGCCAATTAACATATGCAGCAGCATGGATTTTTGGACTATGGGAGGAAACCGGAGTACCCGGCCAAAACCCACGTGGACACGGAGAGAAATATGCAAACTCCACACAGAAAGGCACCCGAGCCAAGCTTCGAACCCGGGACCTTCTTGCTGTAAGGCGACAGCGCTAACCACTGGGCCACCGTGCCACCCTCTCATAGCCAATATTAGTGGCAAATATTTAAACCACTTATGAGCTTTAAATTAGTACCTGGCATGGTGTATGAAAACTTGAGCGCTGGAGAGAGAGATGGTCAAGCGTCTACCACACCACCCCCTTAGGCACCTTGCCGACTTAACAAAGTGGTCCAGGTGTTGTGTGACTGCCATTTAATTCTCGAAGCTTAATATTTTTGTATACCAATGGGTGTGTAATGTAAGCAATTTAAAATAAATAAGCATTATTTGAAACAATAATGAATTCAAAAACGAAACATTTTTTGGAAGTGAGTTAAATGGTGCTGACAAGATGTCTGGACTGCCCCAACAGTGTACATATGCTAAACGGGGGATCTTTTTGTGTATCTGCGATGGGATCTGCAGTTCTCCAGCCATCAGGTTTTCCCACTGAGCACCGTGTGGGCTGAGCCGTTCTCTTATGAAGACACAACCCGGTGAGTGGTCTGGTTTCGATTCTCAACTTGAGTACATTTTTGTGGACAGTAAATGTTTTTCTCCTTTATAACAGCTTGACCTGAGCTATTGATGCTTTCATATCTGCGTTGTCCTGAGCTGCTTGAATTTTGGTAACACTTGGTTTAACACTGGTGAGACTAGACCATGAAAGGCTGTTTATGTTGTTGGCCATCAGTTTCAAGAATAGATATTGAGTGTTACAGTGGAAAATACCCAGTGAGCTTTAAAGCTCTGGATGCAGGATTCCTGCGACAGTAAATATTCGAACTGACCAATGCAACAACAAATAGTCACAAGTAACGAAAGGAAATCACAGCACTAATTTGAGGCATCCTGCACCTGAGGATGCCTCTAACATGTGAGGTGAAACGTCGCGAGGTGAGGAAGCGAACGACGCGGCTGTCCCGAGAGAGCAGCTTTTTGAAGCAATCCTCATGCATCGAGCCGTGAAAAGCTACATCATTGCAATAAATTAACAGATAAAGCCATGACATAAGATCGAAGTGTCAGGCAGGTTTGCGCCAGCTGACCATGTGGCTGTCTCCCCCGACCTTGAGACCTCTGGGTGAAAGGCGCTACTATATAAATGTTATAAATGATAATTGCAATACAGGAGGCTTGAGTGCTGTGTGCTCCTCTGCTATTCTATAGACACATGCTGAGGATCATCACACCGGAGGAGCAGCTCTTACTCTTCACACCAGATGCCAAGGGCAAGGTATGGCTCCAAGACTTCCTCAGTCATGCAAGCTGGGCCACGTTCTAGAGCAATGATCTTCACTATTGTTTTAGACGGGAGCCACTATCAACCGATAAGACATCAGTATGATAGCTGCCACACTGCCTGCAAGACAAGCAGAATTTAAAACACTGCAATTTGATGATGTATTTTTGATGCTTGTAAGCTTTACATTGGAACACTCATTTGAAACCATTGGGTCAATTGGAGAGCATGTATCGTGGATTGTTAGGGTGCCGCATTTCAGGCCACCAGATGCCACTAGTGGTCGTGGTCCTGATGGAGAACAATGTTCTCAAGAGTACACATTTGTGTTGTTCTCCAATTATAAAGCTGTTTGCAAAATCCTATCCGTATACTAACTACTTTTGCAGTTGCTGAGAATGGAGTTCTGTTAACTGTCTACTAACAGCCATCATCCATACCTCAAACAGCAACCGTTGTTGTGTCTCTTAACCCGAGGATTACATGAACCCATTAAGGCAGATGGGTAACATCAAAAATAAATTTCAAACATTTTTTTGTTGAGCATTTAAATTGTATGAATGTATGCTAAAGCAAAACCTCTCTACTCCTATCTTCCTGATTCGTGGATTTGCCTAATGACTTTTTTTTTAGGATTTTGTTGCAGTGTGTAAACAAGATATAGCCTGGCATGGTGCTAGCCACTCACTTTCTTGGGTGTAATACCGGTCTTCATAAATGCTTGTTAATAACGCTTGTCCCAATACCTTGTTAAGGATACGTCTTTGTGTGTTTGTGTGTCCGTGTGTGTGTGGTGAGCAGTAGTGTAGCGGTTAGCGCACTGCTGTATGAACCCGAAGACCCAAGTTCAATTCCTATTCACAGCTAATATCAATAACTATTTTTTGCACTGGTCCTTGGCCTCTTCTAGGTCGACTCAACCTCAAATGAGTACCTGATGCGGTGTGTAAACATCGCCACAAGAGAAACAAAGGCGGCTGAGTGTGGTACTGGCCACCCACCTCCTTCGTGTGCTGTGCTGACCTTTACAAGTGCTACTCACTAACAGCACTGGACCCTGCAGTCTTATTAAGGCTAAGTGGGGGATCTTTGTCTTTGTGTGTGCTTGCAGACGGAATGGCTGTGGGCGCTGAATGACACGATCGAGCGTGCACTGTCCGGCAAGGATGGGTGGATGGGTGGTGCGGTGCCAGGCTCGGGACCCCCCCACACGCGAGGCACACCACCTGCCGTGCGCACGGCGATGCACACTTTCTACCGCGACACTCGACTTAAACATGCAACCTATGAGGGTGCCTGGGTGTGCGGCAAGCCCCATGGCCGGTGCGTCTCCCTGTGTTCCTGTGTGCCAACTGGTCAACATTTCTCCCACAGAATGACACTGAGTGGTAGCAGGGGAGCTATGCATTGGTAGCATCTGCACCTCACACTAAGTCCTGCCTGAGACGATTTGATTCTTGCCTCGGGTGCCTTTCTGTGTGGAGTTTGTGGTTTCTCCCCTTGTTTGCATGGGTTTACTGCGGGCTCTTCGGTTTCCTTCCACTCCTTTATTGATTGGCCGATAACATCGTAATATGTAGGACGCAGCCTCTGATAAATGCTGGCGCAAGCTTGCAGCGTGTCTGCCTTTCCCTGCCACTCTGCGGTTTCCTTGTCCTCTCCCTGTCTTTGTCTTGTCCGTTCCCTGCCACTCTGCGGTTTCTTTGTCCTCTCCGTGTCTTTGTCTCGTCCGTGACTAGGCATGGATTTGGCGCAGCACGTTATAAAGTGTATCGTCATTACTCGTCGCAGAGAGACATTGGGCAGAGATTCTTAACCAGCTGAGAATTGCTCTTCATAGCCATTTTTTCGGAATAGCCGTACGGCTGTGGAGGACAATTCTCATACGTCGAGCCAGGCAAACACTTCTTCCTTCCTTTATTTGTTTTAATACTTAGTTTATTTATTATTCGAGGTCCTTCATTGATTTATAGTTATTTTACTTAATTGATCGATTATGATGTTGTTCACCACGCTCTGTGCAGCACTTTGTGACCCTCGGGTGAAAGGTGCTTTAGAAATGCAAATAATATTAGTACATCAATGCATTCTTAACCAATTATTCTTTAATTATAGCCATGTGGGGTGTTTCTTCTATCTCCTGCAATATGTACCAAATGTACTAAGCTATTGTTATTATTTTATTGTAGGGGAGTACTCAAGTGGCCGGATGGACGAGTATATGTTGGCGTTTTCCGCAATGGCCTGGAGGATGGGTCCGTTCCACACACACCCTCGGCACCACTCTCGCTCACATTACGAGGATTAACATGTCACTATGTAATACTAATAATCATTACAGTTTATAATGTGCCGCTACGCATATTTGTTTAGTATCGAAGTCAGAGAATGACTCAAAAATGTGCAAAGTCTGAGAGGGCAGGGAAGGGTAAGACAGCCACACAATTAGCTGACACCAACATTTGCCAGGTTTTGTGTCGTATACTGATGGTATCAGCCAATTAATGAGTATTTTTAGTCCTGGGAGGAAACTGGAGAAACCCAAGGAAACCTATGTAAAACGGGGGAACACAGAGAACAGTGCCTGTGGTGTAAATCGAACTGCCTAAAGCAAAACTCTGTCTGAAACACAAATGTTACCATTGCATGCACACCCTGATTAAAGTAGTACATCACCCTCTCATTTCCATGTGTCTGTAACCTTATAATTGCAGTTGGATCGATCAGAAACAATCTGCCTGAGTCGACTTTTGCTATAAAGAATTTATTATTTTGAAATGTTTTTCTCTTTGTGCAATAGTTGTGATTTTTTATTTGACGATGTTTTTTGTATTGGTATCTTTTTGCGTCATTGCTGGTTTATTTGTTTTGCATTTGACATTTTAGTGGCCCAAGTCACCATTAAACATTTGGTCTCTTTAGTTCTCAGCTATTTAGTTCTCAGCTATTTAGTTCTCAGCTATTCAGTTCTCAGCTATTTAGTTCTCAGCTATTTAGTTCTCCGCTATTTAGTTCTCAGCTAGTTAAACAAAATAACCTCGAAACTTGAATTTCAGTATCAGAAAATTCAAGAGAGAGTCTGGTTTCCTCAACCCTTGATAACCTGTGTTTTGCTCTTGCACATTTACAAGTTTTGTGCACCTACTTAAGATCACTGATCTCTGTGTAATGAAAGCTGAGTTAAGTATACATGAAAGTATACATGACTTTATCATTTTTTTAATTTTTAACGTTTGCATAATTGTTAAATGTTGAAGGTATTCATTCGAAACGAGAATGATTCAAAAGTGCGAGGAAACCGCAGAAAGGCAGGGAGGGGGGAAGTTGCCACGTTCAGCCAGCGCCAACATTTGCCAGACACATTGCGTCCTATATATTATGATGTTATCGGCTAATTAATTAGTGAGTTTTTTTTTGTGGAAAGGAACCGCACACCCTTTCAGGAAATCCAGGCAAAATGGCGAGAGAATACATGACCTTCTTTGTGTAAGCAGGTATGGGTATTTTCTCTGCGCAACCCTGCTGCTAGTATTTTTCTGTAGCTATTAAATGTGTGTGCTTTTTTTGTTTATGGCAGGTTCGGAGAGCTCTGTGTGCCCAACCAGCTTCTGGGGAAAAATGATGTTTATTGTGGCCAGTGGAAAGCTGCCCGAATGCATGGACATGGAGCAATAAGGTAAGTACTTTGTTGATACCCATAGTTGTATGGTGTTAATAAATAACAATTTAGCATTTGTGATGTGCTCAGTTTTTGGTTGCTCTTGGAGAGAGTGATTGAGAGATGCAGGAAATCACAGACAAGCAGAAAGGCAGCCATAATCAGCACCACCAATAATTACGTATTTATATATGTGGAAAAAACCCTGAGTACTTGAAAAAAACAACACATGTCAGGGGTGTAGGAACACTAAGTCTCCATAAAATGTAATTTAACACAATTGCTGTTCTTACCTTGCAAGCCAGAAGATGGAAACATGCATTCCTATTAAAACATCTCCAGTCCTCTCAAATAGATAATACACCCATGAATGTCCACCTATCTGTGTGCTTGGCACATGCACTCCAGTGTGAAACTAAATGTATTTGCAATTATATAGGTTTTCACGGCTCGACGTACAATAATTGCTCTGTATCACTGTTCTTTCAGAATAGCCATATTGAGTGTTCATGCTGTCTATTTCATGACTTCAAGCCTGATGATGCCTCCACGTGGGAGTGGAATCATCATGAAGAAGAGAATAACAGTTACCAATTGATTAATGAGTCGGTTTTTTTAATTGAAGGAACCTGGAGATTATGAAGGAAACCTATGCAGAACAAGGGGAAAACACAAAAACTCTACACACACACAAAAGCACCCAAGGTGGGAATTGAGCTGACTCGAGAAGGGGACCTCCTTTCTGTGAGGCATAGATTTTACCACTAGAAGTAATTTTAACGATTTGGTAAATTTACACTGAGGCTGGCGCACGATGGCCTACTTATTTCTAAACAAGTTACGGATTATTTACGGTCCACTGTGAAGCAGACAGCCCGTGGTGTTGTATGGGTAATGTATAGGTAGTACACCTGCAGCAATATGAGCGGCCTGCCGGATTTAACCCACAAACCTCTGCAGCAATTGGCAAGCGTGGTCCCGCTGGGTCCCGTGACTTCTCCTGTCCCCTCCCCCCGCCTCTTTCCCCTCCCCCCGTCCCCCCGAAGGTACGCGAATGGGGACGTGTATGAAGGCGGGTTTAGTGAGGGTGCTCGGAATGGGCATGGGGTGCTCCGCAGTGGCTCCCACACCTCCTCCTCCTCCAGCCTCTACATTGGACAGTGGGCCAACAACTGCAAGTGTGGCTACGGCGTTTTCGATGATATCACGAGGTAAGGCAGGCAGCAGCCTGTGCCACTTCCTGTCAGCAGTTATTGTGGCTGCCTCATCTGCAGTGCAGAGTTAGCTGCTTGAAAACAGTGCTGTGAGCCCTGCCAGAATAGGTTATTAAAGTTGACCTGGTCAGACCCGACTCGTTATTAGCCCATTCATAAAGGAGGGAATTGAGATTGCAATCAAAGCTTTACCACCAAGGATAACCTCCAGCCTAGGTTGTTTTACGGTTGAAGTTTATAAATAAATCAAATAAATCCTCACCTCCCTGCATCTGTGTGTCTGAGTGTGTCTCTGATGATGATGGTTTTGCATCATCAATTTCTGTAACCACAATTGCCCAAGAGACGGGCCAGAGCTTCACACGAAATCTACGATTCAATGCGTGCAAGTGAACCAGTCCTTAGCACCTCCTCCACTAGTGGGTTGAATTATGCTCCAACAGGCATTCTGACATCACATGCTATTCTGAAGCATTCCGCATTGGATTGGCAATTTGTTGTACGGGGCTATGCTGTTGTTAATTTTTTGCTGGGCGTTATTGTGTCATCGTTTCCAAAACAGATCAGTTTTCTTACAAGATATGTGAAAGAGATACGGTTAGTCCCCTGATTAAGAATAGGTTATGCCTCTGAATTCCGTTCACAAGCCAATTTGTTTGCAAGTCAGAACATAATATATATTGTGGTAGCCTGTATTATATACAGAGTAGTAACGCACTCAAGGCTTTATGGATTTGGACATTATTTGTACTGGTGGAGAATATGTATAGTTTATCAAACCTGATGTCGGAATACAATATTTAATGTTATACTTTATACTGCATGCAGTGTACTGTATACTGTAATTAAGAGTATCTTATGGGAACTCATTCTGAAGTACAAGCGTTTTTAAGTTAATCGTTCGCATTCTTGCTTGTATGTTTTTTGCTTATTTCCTTTGTTATATTTTCGGTAACTCTTTTAGTGTTGATTATTTGTGTTTTCTTTTCATAAAAGTTTTATGTACAGGATGGTGTCAGATTTCCTGTGAATGCACTTTAATTGACCTCTAACATTTTTTTGTTCCATTAATCATACATTTCTGTTTTAAATAACCCTTATTTATTTCAGATGGCTTATACAAGTTCACATACTGTTGAAGAACGGTTTGTAAGTGTATAGCCTCATGAAAGATCACAAACTGGAAAAAACTTTAAAATGGGGCTCTCAAGGCAAGTGTATCGTGTGGGGAATACTACTATCTATTGAGTGGCGTGTACTGTGCCATGCCACTGTGCCATGTTCCTTTTCTGAGTCCATAGTAAATCCAGTCTTTGTTTGTCTTCCAGAGGTGAGAAGTACATGGGCATGTGGATGAACGATTGCCGCCATGGTAATGGGGTGGTAGTGAGTCAGTTCGGACTCTACTACGAGTGCGTCTTCAACAATAACAGGATGGCAGTGAGTTTTGTTGAACTCCTCGCACTTGTTCATACATAAATGTGAGGGGTGCATTTTGGACAGATGTATATGTTCACGGGTCGTTAGTGCTATCACCCATTGGCAGCCTCTGCTGGTATTAGGGTCCCAATTACAACAACGATTAGCAAACCGGTCGAATGGGATTACACGTAGCAACAATAATTTACCCCTACTAGCATACTAACCAGCTTGCAGGCTAATTGTTGAGTCACAATGTGCCATGCAGGGGTAGCTGCCACTGTGGGTGTTCTTGTAATATTTGAGATGCGGTGTGAGACGCTTTGAATCGCTAATATATTTAAACAACATCGTGTAAAAGTAACCATTATTATTTTTAAAGACATGACATGTCTTATGAATTAGCCAGTAGTTGACCCCTACATCACTGTGTGCGTGCGTGTGTTCATTTCCAGGGTCAGGGTGTCTTGCTATCAGAAGATGACACGCGCTACGAGGGGGAGTTTACAGCCGATCTCGCGCTCAACGGAAAGGTGCTCGCACTTGGTTGTGAAACTAAAACAGGGCTTACGCTACCCTGAGCTGATGACTGACCGAGCAGGCCTGTATTTTCCCATTACGAAAATAGATGGTGTATCATTGCCATTTCTCTTAATGGCGTTCAAGCCTCTGAAGGCAACAGATGCAAGGAGAAGACAGGGCAGAGAAATTATATTTAAGTTAGCGGAGAAATATTATTCAGAACTCATAGCACAAAAAATACATAATTTCTTGCAGAAATATTTTATCTGCTGCAGGATGCAACAGTCGTAACACTTGTGTCTCACAGAAAGAAGATACTGGGTTCAATTCCTAACTCAGGTGCCTATTTGCATGTGGCATTTGTTCTATCCTCGTTCTGCATGACTTTCCTCTGTAATGATGTTGGTTTTCACAGCTTGATCTTGGTTAATTGTTCTCCCCAGCTATTCTCTAAAGATTGCCATGTGGAGTGTTTTGCTCGGTGCTTTGCGGCGTTTTGCCTCCCACGTTGGAGGCATTATCAGACTTCACACACACTGGGGCCATTCCTCATCAGTTCACACAGGCATAAAAATAATTGCTCATATTTGAAAATTGCTCTCGAGATTCTCTTTCAGGATAGCCATGTCAAGCGCCTGTTACCTCCATCGTTGGAGGCAACATGTCGCAAAAGAGAGAGCAGGAACGTTCGACACAGCTATACCACGTGAACAGCTATGGTTTCCTGTGGGTTTTTCTGGTTTCCTCCCTGAGCTTATACCCGCCTTCCCCCATGTGCTTTACGCTTGCCTCCCCTACTGGTGCTGCACAGGGCGTGCTGACACTCCCCAATGGAGATGTCATCGAGGGATCGTTTGGCGGTGTGTGGGGTGGAGAGCTGCGAGTGGCTGGCACCTTTCGCAAGGCCTTCCTGCTCGAGTCGGGCCGGACCTCGCCGATTCCGCCGTACGTGGGCCCTACGACCGTGCCGAGCATCTTCAGGACTGAGCCCTGTGGGTGCCTGTCCTGACGATGCTGGACAAAGTTTAAATTGAAATGTCACATCTCTAATTATCTACAACATTCTGCTTCATGCTTGCTCACCAAAGCTGCCATTTTGGGATAGCTTTGTCGAGTGCTCCTCCTCTCTTGAACGAGGAGTGGTTCCTCCTTCAAGAAAGGAGGCGCATTTAACATGGCTATCCTAAAAGAACAGCTTTGGTAAGCAATCGTCATGTATCGAGCCGTGAAAACCTATATCAGTATAATAATTCTTCAACCCACTTAAATTTGTTTGGCTGTGTCAGGTGCAGGATGGTTTCACAAATTTAGTGTATCCAGTTCATTATGTAGTTAATGATCATTATTATTGAGGGGTAGGGTGGCTGGGTGGCTGGGGAGCGAGGTGGCTGCTTGGCATGTTGGATGGGGGAGACGGACATGAGAAAGGACAGATACTGCCAGCGACGTGCCGTTTGGGGCAACACAACTTAAGTAGTAGTGTTAATAAAGTGACAACGTATTTGCGGGATGACGTAAAAGGAAAATATGTAAATCGGTATAACCATACTAACACGCCACTGAAAGTGATTACTAGTTCCCGACTTTGAGAATCCGTCATCAGTTTATTAATGCTGTTCTCAAGGCTCACGAGGCAATGTGTGGGTGTGCAGGCAGTGGGGCAGCTTGGCCGTGCCGGTGAAGGACAAGTGGTGCGGCGTGTTTGCCGAGTGCTGGGCCATGTTGGGCTGCGATCGCGAGGGACACGGAGAAGCGCGTCGTGCGTGGGACAGTGTTGCCGTGGCCCTGTCCTCGGGGAGGCGGCATGGCGCTCACGGCAGGTGCGGTCACTGTTCGCACTCATGGCCAAAGAGCATTGCACGAATGCGACCGCTCTGCACCACCACCCACGGTAGAGCACATCACTTAAAACCTGTGACTGATTAGAGAACGCATCACAAGAGAAACATTAATTCTGGCTGAAAATAAACATTTTACAACACAGACGTGTGCAGCCTTGCAAATACTATAAATATCATCCTGGTCCAGAATGCCTGGTCAAAAAAACTGAATTTGTGGTCATCCCAAGAGAAAGCAGTGAAACGAAAGCAAACTCGCGACAGTTACATCGATGACTCCACCATACTGATGAGTCCTAATTATTTAAAAACAACTATTCAGTTGTCTTTCATTCACTGCTGTCTGTTTGGATGGCCACATTCTTACCTCTTTGAGTTGGTGTTCTGCAAGTGTTTAGGTTTATCGATTTTTACCCAAATTTAGATTGGATTTTTTGGTGGCGTAGTGTTAATATCTGCGCCTCACTAAAAAAAAGTTCTTCCTGCTTAAGGCAGTTCGGCTCCTGCCTTGGCGCCATTCTGTCTGGAGTTTATGTTCTCCCCCTGTTTTGCATAACTTTCCTCTAGATTCTCTACTTTCCTTCCACAACTAAAAAAACCACCCACTCATTTATTAATCGGCGGATAAAATAGTATATTGGATGCAATTTTATGCAATGTTGGTGCATGCTAACCATGCAGATGCCTTCTCACTTCCCACCTGTCTGGTTTCCTCGCGTCGCTCTCTTTGAACGAGTCCCTTTGACATTGAACGAATATGCATGCGTTATAAATTATATTATTATTACTTGCATTTATGGCGGTTTGTGGTCACCTGGGCCAGATCTTTGCTGATCGCTGGTTGGCGAAGATGCAATAGGCCCTGAACCGGGAGTACAGCCTACAGCTGAATGGTGATATCCTTTGCAGAGTTGTCATGTGACACGACTAGCCATTAGGAACAAACTGGAATGAAACACTGCCACTGTTTGGGCAATGCCATTGGGCAGTAACTGGTATTGTCCAAACATCTCAGTGCTAAAGAAATATATATCACGAATTGCTTAATTGAGATGACACACGGCAACACATCACCCCCTGCAGTAGAAAATTTGGCAAATTCCTGAAAAACACTTGCACCTGAGGAAGACGTTTCTACGTAAGCAATTGTAATAATAATTGCAAAATAAAAACCTCACTGAGTCTCAACACCATTTTTTAGGAGAGAGTGTTAATTTTGTGGAGTAGGGAGCGATTATTGCTGTGTGCTTTGCAAGTAGGTAAATTACGAGTAATTTTCAAATTCGGACCATGATGCGGGCACGCAATAACTTACTCTCTACGAATGACATTGCAGTATCTGCAATGTCCACGTCACCGAAGTACCTATACACACACACACACACACTGCCAAGGCCACGTCTACGTAAATCCCATGGTAATCACAGTGTTTTGACTGCAATGTGTTATCTTCGTCATTGTCCTGCAGCTCAGAAGTAATGAGTCATTCTCAGACCTTAACGATGGAAAGTCTCGAAATAATCCCACCGTACAATGTGGAACATCTGGACAATCGAGGCTATGAGCAAGTCAAGACTTACCTCACAAAGGTATGCACAGAGATGCACGTCAGTATTGTTGAGTACCGGTAGTCCCTGGGTTACAAATGGGTTCTGTTGCTGAGTTCCATTCGTAAGTTGATTTTTTAGCAAGTCAGAACACAGCATAGTATTTAATCTGCCGCGCATTCACAAGTCGCACATTCGTAATTCGGGAACTGCCTACACTCGTTGCATTTGTGTGTTTGTGTGTACTGATGGTCCTGCTGCGCGTGGCTGGGATGCTGCACTGTGGAGATAGTGAGGGTTGGTGGATCACACGCACCATTGTGAAACTTCCTACCAGTGAGCAGTGCAGGGTATGATGTCAGTAGAACAAGTCGAATAATTTCCATCCTTATGGGATTGAGTGATTTCCCCCACGTGTGCACACACCTGGGTGTTTCCCTGGGGACTGCCACAGGTATATCAGTGAAACACTCATTAATGAAGTTGTCCAAACAATGTATAGAGCTTGGGCAGTTGATCGCGATGGCTGTAGCTCTCTCGTTAGTCGCTATCTGCTCCTGCTAGTAAAAACTACATGTTACAGAATTTTTATCTCAAATTTTATGGACTGATACTGCGATGTAAAAACAAATCACCATTTTTTTAGGGGCTCATTAGAAATGTGTCGCATCTAACGGTAGCCTGTGTCAATTGCTCCTCAAGCCACTATTTTCACTTTACGTCTGGCCAGATAACATGTGGCCACTTCTGCAGTTGACCCAGCAAACATGATATTTTGTTCACAAACCACTCTGCAACATGTGTTGAATGTGTTCAGGGTCGTCTTTGGGTTTGTTGTGCATGGGGGGACTGTGTTTGGTGTGAGTGAGAGCACGGGGATGCGAGGGGCATCGCGTGTCTGTGTGGGGCAACCAGCGCCTGAAGTACGTGAGTAGCCGAGCATCATGGGAGGCAAAGGGAAATGCGTTTTGTAAATAGGTGCAGGAGTCAAACGTCAGAAAAGGAGAAAGGAATGTTGCTCCCGCATCTGCTGTGAATCAGCATTTGTCCAATCAAGCCTGACTGCTAAAGAGATGTGTGTGTGTGTGTGGAAAAAGAGTCCAACGCTTGTTTTAAACCAATGCTGATATATGTAATAAGTAGAACAGGGTTTTACCATTGCTGGCAATTGTACATGTGTTAAGATCTTAAAACACCATAATAGACACATTTCACAATGTGTCTAGTTTGCAAAAGCCACACATGCTTGAAGCAAAATATGCAAACAGTAAGCGTTGATACAATGCATATGTTAACAACGCTTACTGTTTGCATATTTTGCCACAAGTATGTGTGGCTTTTGCAAACTAGACACAATGTGTCCAGTTGATAACATTGTATCAATGCATATGTTATCAACGCTTACTGTTTGCATATTTTGCCACAAGTATGTGTGGCTTTTGCAAACTAGACACATTGTGAAATGTGTCAATTATGGTGTTTTAAGATCTTAACACGTGTATAATTGCCAGCAATAGTAAAAACCTGTTCTACTTATGACATTTGTACACTGGCAAAAAGTACCCATAGCTTAAACAATGCTGAAATGATGCACTCCCAGAAGGCCAATGTGACTGATGGGTTGTGTAAATAATGCTGTGTTTTTTTTTGTGGAGGGATAGACATGGGAAAGACCCAAGGTGTGATTTCCGACTTGGGTAGCTCTCTACATTGAGTTTGCATCTTCTCCCCCTGTTTTTCATGGGTTTCCTCATCCACGACTATCCATCGCAGTAGAAAAGCTAGCCTCAAATAACTCGTATAGCAATCATCACTCCTTACTGATGGACTGATGCCCATGGCCAAGCCAGGTGTTGTGCCACTGTGCCGCACAGAAACAGCTGCCAATAGGGGGCTCTGCATTCTGAAATGTAGCAATCCCCAACTTATGAACGGCCGACGACCAAACACTTTTACTTATTAACGCGCTCCTATAACGTAAATTAAATTTTAAATCACATTAAATATTGTAATCCAACTTTCAGTTTTATAAGCTATACATATCGAGAGCAATGCAAATGATTTGTATTATCGAGTGCATTACTGCTTCCTATTTAGTAAAGTATAATGTTAAATACTGTATTATGTTCCGACTCACGAACAAATTGACTTATTAATAGACGTCAGGAAGGGACCCCGTTCATAACCCGGGGACGGGCAGTATGTATTACCTGGTAGAGAGTGTGCAGTGTGCATGTGCGTTCATGTTGTTACAAATAGTGGTGCTGCTATGTGGCATGCAGGCGTGTGACACAGCGTCACATCCGCTGGGCCGCCTGGTGGCTACGCTGGTGACCGTTTACCGTGCCACATACGTGGGCGTGGGCGCCAACAAGCGGCTGTTGCCGCAGGCTGTGGAGGAGGTGCGCTCCTACGCGCAGCGCATCTTCAGCATCGTGCGGTACGAGCCTCCCACTGCCACGTCTTTCCACGAGTCTCGACACTTCTGAGTGAATGATGCGGGCAATATAGGCCGGTTCATGGGTGACAATCGCACCTCACACTAAGAAGGGCCATGTTCTGTTTCTGACTGGCACCTGTCTCCCTTTTTTTCAAGGATGTATTCTAGGTTCTTTCCAAAGCTAAAATATATGCACACTGTAAAATTTATCGGCTAAACATCTCAGTGCTGAAAGTTTATTTACAAATTACTCAGCTAATATAAAACACAGTATTGCCCCCAACTGTGACACCTGGCAGGAGCTATTTTAAGGCTCTAGGAAGGGAGGATAGGGGTGCGAATGTTACCACTCTGTAGCCACGCTGCCGAGACCTTACAGAACTGACCAGAGCACTATACGATCGCAGCACTCCCAGTCACCAGTAACAGTGTCGGAGATACATAGTCATGTGATAGTACAATGAAGTTTGGATAAGGCCAGGCAACGATCTGGGCAAATATTACATTAATATTAAGCGTCATGCAATCACACAGGTTCCTGTTTCCTGGGCTGCCAGAGGAGGGCCGATGCCTGGGACCTCCCCAGCGTGAATTTGAAAATCGTGACACGACAACAGGAACGCAGGTGGAGGATGTGGGGTAAGAATCCCACAGCACAGAAACTGTGACTTTCAACCAACTGCCAGGGCTTCACAGCCGAATTGTATCCATTTTGCAAATAATCGTAATTATGTCTAATTAAGAAAATTCTGCCGGAGGCACTTTTCTGTGCAGAGTATGTGTGTTCTTTCATTGTTCTGCATGGGTTTCCAGGTTCTCCAGCTTCATCCCGTCACTAAAAAACATTAATTAATTAGCGGATCACCTCAATATATAAGAGACAGTGTCTGGTGGGTAGGCACTGGCGAACCCTGTGATTGCCTCCCCCTTTCTCTCCAGTTTTCTCATGCCTATGAGTGTTTCTTATGACAAATACCTTTTATAATGTATGCATACTGTGTGCATTATGAATTGTGGTTGGAATCCTCCCTTGATTGTTCTTCTTGATGGCACATGCATGCATCCAGGTATAGCCTCATGTTTTCTTCTGCTATGTTGTACAGTTTATTTAAAATAAAATTTAAATGTCATTACCAATTTATAACACGTGCTATATTCGTTCTCTGTCTAAGGTATTTATGAAGAATGAATGACTCAAATGCATGAGGAAACGACAGAGAAGTGGGTAGGGGGGAAACAGCCATGGGGTTAGCCAACGCCAACATTTGCCAGAAATTCCATCCTTTATGTTATAATGTTAATGGCCGATTCATTAGTGTTTTTGTTTGTTATGGGACGAAACTGGAGAACCTGGAGGAAAATCACGCAGAATAGGGGGAGAACACACATACTCCATAGAGAAATATGCCCAAGGCAAGAATCAAACTGCTTCACGCAGCACCTTTCTGTGAGGCCAGATGCCACCGCTGCATAGCCACTGTGCTGCCCTAAATGTGACATCTATTTGATCCCCGATGTTACGCTCTTGAGAGGTCTTGTTTGGTTGTTATCGTCATTGATTCTTCATGTTACTGCATGGTTTTGGTGGTTTTCAGTTGTAGTGGATTACAATAACTATAAAAAAAACAACGGGGCGTTGGCACAAAAAATATATTCAATGCTTCCTTAGCCAGATGAGTGACTTAGTAATAGAGACAGTCATTGTGGAAAATGTTGGTGCCGACTAACAGCGTAGATGCCTTCCCCCTTCCCACCTATCTGATCTTAACGCTTTATCAACATTGAGCGAATACAGTGTCTGGTCCCTCTGATCTCTGATCCATCAGCTACCTCTACACCCCCTTACGCACTCTCCGCTCAACCGATTCTGGTCAACTTGTCACACTGCACTTGCGCTCTCCAGGTTACAAGGCTGGCTGATTCGCGAGCCCGGCCCCATCATGGTGGAATTACATACCAATACAAATTAAGACCACAGAGTCACTGGTATCATAATAATTGCATTTATAGAGCACTTTTTCATCCGAGGGTCACAAAGCATTGCGCAGAGCTGCGGAGAGAACGGCATGTCAACAACAATAACATAAGAATAGAAAATCAGCAACAATAACGTTTTTTTTTTTTGGGGGGGGGGGTTCTTTACAATTACTTTCTGCAGATGAGAGAATGGCGTGTCAACAACAACATCAGGACAGTTCAACTGAAAGTCAAATAGTAGCAATGAATTATAGGACATAAAGTAAGTGGGGAAAAAAATCTTCTACAAACAAGGAAGGAATAAATGTTCCTAAGCAGGTGCAGGTTGGCAGAAAGTCCACAGCAACATTGAACTGCATCAACAGTCCTAGCCAGAGGGCTTGAAAGCCCCAGGGAGCAAGTGAGTCTTGAGATGGGATTTGAAGATGCCCAGAGACTCAGCTGATCGAATCTCCAATGGAAGGGCATTCCAGAGTCTGGAAGCAGCGCTCGCGAAGACTCTGTGACCCATGAAATGAAGGTGTGATATGGGCACATGCAGCCAGCCCGTATTGGAGGATCAGAGTCGAAGGGTTGAGGAGGATGCCTGGAGTAGATCACGGATGCATGTTGGAGCAGCGCCAGTGAGAGCCTTGTAGGTGAGAAGGAGGATCATGAATTCAATCCTGTGTTTAACCAGTCACCAGTGGAGAGACATCAGTACTGGGGTACTGGGGATATGTGATTGTGGATGGGTGTGCGAGTAAGGACTCTAGCAGCCGCATTCTGCACACGTTGGAGACGATTGGTCAAGTAGGCAGGGGAGCCAGGGAGCAGTGCATTGCAGTAATCAATTCATGAGGAGATGAAGATGTGTATTAGCTGCTCAGCATCAGCGAGTGACAGGATGTTGCGCAGTCTCGCTATATTTCTGAGATGGAAATAGGCTACCTTTATCACCTTGTTGATGTGTGTCTCGAAGCTGAGAGAGGAATCAAGAGTCACACCTAGACTCCGGACTGCCTTAGCAACTTCAATGGTTTGGTCGTCACTGTCAACTGTGAAGGCCTGGCTCAATTTGAATTGAGCCAGTTTGGATTGAGCCAGGCCTTCACAGTTGACAGTGAGGACGACATGCAAAGACCAGACGCATTAGTGGAAGGCTTTGTGTGGATATAGATTTGGATGTCATCGGCATAGCAAGTGGTTGTATGTAGATGCTGAAGAGGCGTGGGCCAAGAACTGAAACCTGAGGAACTACAGACAAAACAGGAATGATCTCTGAGTTTTGTCTTCTGGAGTTTACGAACTGCTTCCAGTCGGAGATGTAGGAGCTCAGCCAATGCAGGGCACAGCCAGAGATCCCAATATCCTCCAGTCACTCAAGTAAAATTTGGGTTGTCAACGGTATCAAAGGCAGGGCTCAGATCAAGGAGGACAAGAATACTTGACAAGCCTTCAGTAGCAGCAACGAGTAGGTCTTAAACTACTTTTACTAAAGCAGTTTCAGGCCTTTACTAGAGCAGTTTCAGGCTGAATCTAAACCCAGATCAGAAGGGATCGAAGAGGTAATTGTTGAGAACATGTTTCTGGAGTTGCGTGGCTATGGCACATTTAAAGACCTTAGAGAGGAATGGTAGATTTGAGATGGGGCAATAATTATCAGGGATGTTGCAATTAAGGCCCGGTTTTTAAAGAAGGGGGATAACTGCGGCACATTTGAGTAGTGGGGGATCTATACCAGAGCGAAGTGAGTTGTTAAAGAGATTAGTGACGAACGTGCCAAGGGATTTGAAATTTGTCCGATTGATTTTAGAAAGAAAGGGATCCAGGGAGCAGTTTGTGGGCCTAGATCTGGTAACTAAAGAAGAGACCTCGGATTCCGTAAATTCGGAATATGCCATGAGTTTTGAGGTCAGGGAGGGTGAATTAACATTTATTGAGAGTATTGGTGGTTGATGCCGAGTAGAGATACGGTTGGATTCAGTTTTTTCTGAGAAAAACTGAATCAACTGATCCGCCTGATCTTTATAAGTGAAGGTAGGTGAGGGCGAGTGACTGGTTGGACGAAGGAGCTGATTAATGGTCATATCACAAACATCTAAAGGCATATCTATAGAACCGTTACATATTGGCCCTTCAAAATCGACACGTTGGCAATCTGCAATCTTGGCAACTTGCAGTATTTAATGTTAATTTATTTATTACAATTGTGTATGTGCACAGTAATGTAAGTGGTCCTAGATACACAACAATTATTAATAATAATGGATGGTAATGTTATTGAATGTGCGGCGGCGCCGGCGGTGGCAGAGAGACGGTGACCAGCCTGGGCCTGGTCTTGCCATTGCTACTGCCTCGACTGTACCCGCCACTCTTCACGCTCTATGCGCTGCACAACGAGCGGCCCGACGATGACTTCTGGGAGCGCGTGCAGAGACTCAACAAGCAGTCTGACTCCGGCCTACTCTCCTTCCTCGGGGTGCAACAGTACGTACACACACACACACGCGTAGCAAGACAGATATCCCCTGTATAGTCTTAAGATACTTAAGGGTCAAGTGGTCTTAGCAAATAGCACCTGTGAATGCCGGCACAGCACATCAGGGAGTAGGTGGGTGGGCAACACCCCACCCAGCCACTTTTCTTTCCCTAGTGGCGATGTTTACATACTGCACCAGGTACGCATTTAAGGCTAAGTCGGCCTAAGGGAGGCCCAGGACCACTCAGAAAATCGTCACTGTTGTTGGCGATGAGTGGGAATAGAACTCTGGTCGCCGGGTTCATAGAGCAGAGCGCTAACCGCTACATTTGCACGACGCTTGTTGTGGAATCGTACTCCTACTCAGCGGTGACAATGGATGAGAGTCTATTGTTCCTATTGGAGCGCCCTCCTGGCACGTCGGCGGGGGTGTCTCGTAGCGCTTTGCACATGATAAGAAACTACTATTTTGTGTTAAACATTTGGAAGGGCACCCCCAGAGACAGGGTTCCCTATCGACACAAGATGACTGCAAGCAGTTAGTTTTGCAATAGGGGGCAGCGATTTCTATATGGAAAAACAATTGCGAAATTAAATTCTAATATTTATATATGACGTTTCATGTGCTCTGCTTTAATGTAATTAACGCAGTTAATTTTTGACCAACACCACTGAAACGCTAAATTATAAAAGTAAGTTTTGAGCTTGCACTCAACGATTTCGATGAATTTTGCACTTTTGACTCACCCAGGCAGAGTTCCATGCAATGTTTCGAGTTTGCCAACTTTTAAACCCATGATGCCAGGACACTGTGGCATATTTCTTTCAAATGATTCCACGGGATTTAACATGTACTCTGACTCAGATGGTGTGTATTATTTTGTGGTCAATACACCTGAAACATTAACTAGGATAATCTACCAATGTGACCGGTTTCAGCTAAAAATGCAAATAACCTGATGATGCTCCAATGTCAGAGGGAAAACGTTGCAAAGGAGAGAGAGCAGAAACACTCAACATGACTATTTAAAAAAAACAGCTGTGTAAAGCAATTCTATCCACAATGTGTACCTTGTAAAGCTTTTTTGAGACTCAACTTTTTTCAGGATGGTCTTGCAAATATTTCATAAAATATACTGGTTTCATAATAATACTCTGGGTATCTTGAATTGTTATCTCCTACTATGTGGTTTCTTCCATGTTCCTACAGGAAGTTTTGGCCCCTAAGTGAGTCGATGCTCACAGACAATCAGCATGTGAGTATTCACCACAGGGGAGAATAATAATTGTTACAATGTATAATGCACAGCACCGTATTCATTCAATGTCAAAGGTATTCACTCCAAGAGGGAACGCGACTCGGGTGCAAAGAAAGCACAGAGCAGCGGGCAGAGGAAGAGAGCCACGTAATTTGTCAACACTGCATCCTATATGTTATGATGTTATTATTGGTGAAGTCATTGATTCATGTTGTTTACTTGTGGGAGGAAACCAGAGAACCAAAGACGAAACCACACACAGGAGAGGATGAACTTACAAACTCCATACAGAAAGGCACCTGAGGTGGGAGTTGAACTGCCTCGAGTAGAACTTTTTGTAAGGCATAGATGTTACCACTGCATAGACACCCAGCTGCCCCAATGAAACAAGCTACCAATTGTCATCAGCACCACTGCTGCTGGGTGAAGGCCGCCCCAGACCAGTGGTCCTGTGTGGTTCTACAATGACACAAACATCTCTCAACGGTACATGAACCCATCACTCAATCTCCACTGTTGTCCTTTCAACTATGTCCTATGTCTGCCATGCTATCAGCAGTGACAACACTGCTGGCCACTCTTCCCAAAGCCATTGACGCACTCTACCCAAGCTCACATCCTGTAACAGTGTGACATCTGTGACCTACACCACCGCACCTTGAGCCTTGACTTACGTCAATTATTGTGCTTTGCCGTGTACGTGGCCATGCATTTTACGATGAATGACAATGGTTACAACTTAACCAGCATGAACTGCACGGATTGAAAATTCTCTTTAGCATGCACATGATTTGGTGCTTTTAAGAATCACCTATTTTTCAATATCACTGCCGCCTTAATTCCGTTTCATTTTTTATCCCGATATGCCTTTTGGTGATTGTCGAGGGAAAGTAGACTCGGTTGTAATGTATAAAGCCATCCCTTTGACAGATATTTCATTTTTGGTGAACAAATTAACCAACTTCAGTGCAGACACATGCTGAAAAGTGAAGACAGAAGTACGGGGGGAAGCATGCTTGCAATTACACTGAGGAACTCATGGATGAGAGAACATGGAATATGTTTGGCAGGGTGTCGATGCAGTGGTAACGTCCATGCTTCCTCGCACAGATTCTCCTATCCGAGGTTGTTTGATACCTGCCTCGGGCGCATTTGGAATTTTTGTATTCTCCCACCATTTGGCATGGGTTTCCTCCGGGTTTTCCAGCTTCCTCCCATTACTAAAAAAAAACACCCAATAAGATGCCGATAACATCACACTATATAGGACGCAGTGTTTGGAAATTGTTGGCACCGGCTAACTGAGCGACTCCCTTCCCCCGACCTACCTGTAGTCCCCTTCCCCCTCTGAGTCGTTCTGTGTTTGAACAAATATCTTCAACATGGAATGAATATCGTACATGTTATAAATTGTAATATCATTAATACCTTATAGAAACATGTTGAATCTGAAGAAAAATAAGAGGACTTGGTGAGTACATGTCACTGGAGGGGATGATGACTGATGGATGAGATGGTCGTGAATTGGCAGCCAAGAGAGAAATGCCAGAGCGGTTGATCACCACGGTGATGGAACAATGCAATCGATTTATGCGCAGAAGTAAATTGGATCGCGTAGCATTGCGCAATCATGAATGACGGTAACATGGAGGGGACTTAATCCAGCAGTCGATTGATCTTGACTAATAAATGGCATGTCCTTGTACATGTCCTGCTCGCTTTTCAAAAGGGATCCCTTGAAAGTAATTAGCAATGTGACCTGAGATAATATATATATAAATCATAAAATACGGAGAATATGTTGAACGCATGTATTCATTAATTTTAATGAACAATAATTTATTTGAAATTAACATGCATACAGTATTCAGGAAAAAAAGAACAAAAATCAACTTGAAGAAAGCCTCGAGTGATATCTGCTTACTTTGTTTTATAGAGGGAAAGCTCTCTATAATACACCACTGTACAGTACATCACTTTATCGTGCCTTGTTCCTGACTAGGCATGGTATCTATGCGCGCTATATATTGTATTATATTTATTAACGAAGAGCATCTTCAGCTGTTTTGCTCATGCCAAGACTGCGTTTCACATTCAGGTTATCTTTTATAACCGCTTGGGCTTTTTCGATTAGCATAAAATCTCAAGACATATGCTTAACAGTAGTTCCTTTTGGATGTTTGAATCAGTGGTGACTGTGAATCTGTGGCACGACTCAGTATGTTACAAATACGGTGTCTGCACGCGGGAGGGGAGGAGTGGTAGGTGGAGCTGTAAATGTAGGCATGTCCGGCGTGGTGCGCATTCATTTTGCATAACGAAAAAGAGGTATTTTTCAAATTTGTTAACATGAAAATTCGTTAATTCAAAATTTGGAAAACAGCGTTTATTTTAAGTGGTGGTAATGGTGATTATTTTTCAAATTCGGTGACACGAAAATGTGTTTGTTGAAAAGTCATAAAGCAAAGAGTGTATTTTAAATGGTGGTAATAATGAGGATTTAGTCAGAGATTTTAAAGCCGCAGTTATCAATGGAGCCACAGCGTTAGTTACAAGGCTGCAGTGCTATAGCTGCTGCTGTGATGGGTGAGAGTGACAGTGACCAGCGGTTGCTGTGTCCCCGTGTTCTGGGGTTGTGTAACAGTGACAGTAGTTGCTGTGTCCACGTATGTTGCGGTTGTGTGATAATGATGGCGGATGCTGTGTCCACGTGTGTTGGTGTTGTGTCATAATGATGGCTGTTGCTGTATCCTCGTGCTGCTGCTGCTGCTGCCACAGAGACTGTCAGAACTGCGCAACATCTGCTTTGCCGAAGCTGTCGACTCGCTGCAGCAAATCAGGTCGGTGCTCAATCCACGCACGCCGGTCAAGCCATCATCAGGCTCGTTAAGTGTTTATCGGTCAATCAGCGTCAACCGGTCAACCAGTATAAACCGATAAGAGCTTTCAGAAATGATTCCTGGTTCCAAAAATCAACAACCGACAGTTTGTACAGTGCAATATACGTGATAAATAATAAGAATATTTGCATTAAATGCAGTGATTGGTGCGTGCAAGGGTACAGGGTTGTTCCGATGTCTTGTGATCCCCATTTAATTTATACCCTAGCATAGTTATCCTTTGTTCATTCTTTTCTGTTTCGATTGAAACTTTTTTATCGAATGGCATACATGTTTGAATACTATTGAAGAATGGCTTGTAGTGAGCATATCAGCTCATGAAAGATCACAAACTAGAAACAAATCTATGAAATGGGGGTTTCAAGACATGTAGACCATTCTGCATATTTTGTGCCAATTGATATTACAGCCCATACATGATTGGAAAACAAGAAGAAACACAAGATTTCACCACTTTTATCTGGACTAACCCCCACCATTCACGAGGGCTGCGTGCCAAGGGTCAGTTTCAGTGGCAAATTCGTGATTGGTGATTTTTGCTATTTTTCATGGTGTCGGTGAGCAGAGAGTGGCAGGGTGTTCTCACTGTCACTGAGTGGTGGAGGTGTAGGTGAGTGGAGAGTGGCAGGGTGTTCTCACTGTCACTGAGTGGTGGAGGTGTAGGTGAGTGGAGAGTGGCAGGGTGTTCTCACTGTCACTGAGTGGGGCTAGAGGTGTAGGTGAGTGGAGAGTGGCAGGGTGTTCTCACTGCCACTGAGTGGGGGTAGAGGTGTAGGTGAGTGGAGAGTGGCAGAGTGTTCTCACTGTCACTGAGTGGGGGTAGAGGTGTAGGTGAGTGGAGAGTGGCAGGGTGTTCTCACTGCCACTGAGTGGGGGTAGAGGTGTAGGTGAGTGGAGAGTAGCAGGGTGTTCTCACTGTCACTGAGTGGGGGTAGAGGTGTAGGTGAGTGGAGAGTGGCAGGGTGTTCTCACTGCCACTGAGTGGTGGTAGAGGTGTAGGTGAGTGGAGAGTAGCAGGGTGTTCTCACTGCCACTGAGTGGTGGAGGTGTAGGTGAGTGGAGAGTGGCAGGGTGTTATCATCACTGTAGATGTACACGTGATTCCTAACAACTGTTTGGGGTGGATGTGATTGTCTTGTGCAGCACAACGTTCACACCGGAGGACAAGCTGTCTGTGATCCAGCGCACGTTCGAGCAGATCAACAGCGCGCTGCATGGGGTGGTGCAAGCCGACTATGTGTGGTCCATGGACGACCTCTTCCCTGTCTTTCTCTTTGTGGTCCTGCGTGCCAGGTGCTGTCCTTTATTCCGTTAACACAACACCCTGCTTGAAATCAACACAAACACATGAGCTGAAAGTCTCTCTGCCATTCACAGCAGAGTGCACATATTGCCAGTAGTTTGATCCTGGTAATACAGCAGCCACTGCATTGATGCCTGATAGAATTTATGTTAGGCCACGGAGTGATGTGAACGCATCTGTGTCATTCAGAGCCTATCATTATTCGACCAGATCAATTATAATGTTGGGCGGCAGAGTGGTTGTGCAGTAGTAATATCCGCATCTCACAGAAAGAATGTCCTGTTCAAGATGGTTAGAGTCCCAGCTCAGGTGCCTTTGTGTGTAGAATTTGTGTTCTCCCCCTGTCCTGTGTGGGTTTCCTCCACAGATTCTCCAGCTATCTCCCACAACTAAAAAAACCCCCACTTATTAATTAATTGACTGATATCAGAATACATGTGCATTCATTCATTATCAATACTCGCTTAAACCTGTACAGGGTTGCGGGGGGCAGAGTCTATCCTGGCAGATAGAGGGTACAAGGTGGAAGGATACCCAAGATGAGGATGTGATGCTAGTACAGAGCAAATTTTAGGGGCAATTTATTCAGCAAACCAATTAACCTAGGCAGCAGCGTATCTTTGGACGGTGGGAAGAAACCACAGTACCTGGCAAAACCTACACGGGTACGAGGAGAACACGCAAACTCCACACAGAAAGGCACCCGAGCCAGGAATCTAACCCAGGTCCTTCTTGCTGTGAGGTGAAAGCGCTATACATTGCACCATCGTGCCACCCTAATGCAGGTAATGTGCCTGGTTAATATTGGCATCGGCTAACCATATGGGTGCCTTCTCCTTCCCCACCTCTCTGTGGCTTCCTCTTACCTCTGAATCCTTCTCTCTTCAAATGAATACCCTCGTCATTGCACGAATGTGCGCGTATTATTAATTCTATTTGTTATTGTTATTATTCACAAGTGTGTGAGATCCACCAACCATTACTGTTGCCTCCATAGTACTGTACTACACGCCGTGTGCTGCACAGCCCCCAGCATCTAGCTATGTAGCGCTGGGCTTGATTTGAAAGCATCGGTTTGTGTCTCGCTGCTGTTGCTGGTTTAGGATCAGGAATCTGGGATCAGAGATCCAGCTGATTGAGGATTTGATGGACCCCTTCTTGCAGCATGGGGAACAAGGGCTCATGTTCACCACACTAAAGGTATGCATGAACCCTATCACAACAAGCTAAATCTCCTAAATGAGATAGCACAACAAACATGCTTTGCTCAAAATTACCACTGTAAGGGCTCACTGCAGAGGGACGATGGGCAGAGACAACTCCCAATAAGGATTTAAACTCATCACCTTCCGATCATGAGCTGCTCGCTCTACCGATGACATCCAAATCTATATCCACGCATCAATGCGTCTGGTTTTTGCATGTCGTCCTCACTGTCAGCTGTGAAAGCCTGGCTCAATTCAAATTTGCCAAAAATAACTGTAATGATGTAGGTTTTCACGGCTCGACGCATGATGATTACTTCGAAAAGCTGCTTTCTCGGGACAGCCGCGTCGATCGCGCCCTCTCCACCTCGCGACGTTTCACCTCCCACGTTAGAGGCATCCTCAGGCGCTGTGTGCGTGTGTCGTGTGTGTGACTCCTATTTATATGTAGGTACTATGTACGTGTTGAGTCCCCTCTACAGAGTTGCTGGAATGCAGCAACTCTGTGGAGGTGACTGCTTGTCGTAACCCCGCACCAATTCTCCAAGGCTGAACCTATCCAACTGATGCTTGACGACCAGAACATCGAAGTTGCTAAGGCAGTCCAGAGTCTAGGAGTGACTCTCGATTCCTCACTGATCTTCGAGACGCATAGCAACAAGGTGACAAAGGTAGCCTATGTCCATCTCAGAAACATAGCCAGACTGCGCAACATCCTGTTACCCTCTGATGCTGAGAAGCTAATATACATCTTCATATCTTCACGCATCGACTACTGCAATGCAATACTCCCTGGCACCCCTACCTACCTGATCAATCGTCTTCAACGTGGAGAATGCGGCTGCTAATCCTCACTCGCACATCCATCCACGATCACATATCCCCAGTACTAGTGTCTCTCCACTGGTTACCGGTTAAATATAGGATCGAATTCAAGATCCTCCTTCTCACCTACAAGGCTGTAACTGGCGCTGCTCCGACATACATCCGTAACCTACTTCAGGCACCCTCCTTAACACGACAACTTCGATCCTCCAATATGGGCTTGCTGCATGTGCCCAGATCGCACCTTCATTCGATGGGTGACAAGAGCCTTCTCGCACGCTGCTCCTAGACTCTGGAACGCCCTTCCATTGGAGATTCGGTCAGCTGAATCCATGGGCATCTTTAAATCTCATTTCAAGACTCATTTGTTCCGTAAGGCTTTCAAGTCCTCTGGATAGGACTGTTGATGTGGCTCACTGTTGTCATGAGATGATGGCTCGCTGCCGACCTGCACCTGCTCGGAGACAATATTCCTTTGTGTGCTGAACAATTATTTTTATAGCTTATTTTATGTTCTTCTCTAAATTATAGCCATTTTTTACTTGTTGTTGACATGCCGTTCTCTCCACAGCTCTGTGCAGCACTTTGTGACCCTCAGGTGAAAATCGCTGTAGAAGTGCAATTATTATTTTATATCGCTGAGTCGCCCGGCCGGGTGAATTAAGGTATTCTGTTGTAATGCAGGTTTACACAGCTCAACGTATGAGTATTTTTCAAGAACTCTTCTTTCAGGATAAGCTTATTCAATACTCCTCTCTCCGTCACCACGTTTCGCCTCCCACGTTAGAGGCATCATCAGCAGGCATCACTAGTGGAGACACGCTCGGCACAGCTATCACGAAGGAAGCGATTCTCTCCCGGAGCAACTGCCCTGCTGACTTCTGTGCTAACAAATGCGATTTTTGCATTTAACAATTGACGTGGATGTGCGGCGCCTGCACAACAAGTGTCTCTGCATGCCAGCCAAATCGCCGTCACGTTATGTAGTGGTGGCCATATCGCTGTCACGTTACGCAGTGGCGGAGTATTGAGGCAGTAGCTGAGATCGTGCAATGTGTTGTAATCTATTCTACAGTCATGATAATGACTTCGTTTTTTTTATCAGTAATAATCAAAGCTTATTGTTCTTTTCTAATACACAAAAACATTTATTTCTCCATTGTGTTAAACTATATTTTGAAATAGCATTTCAAGGACAGTATAGCAAGTCCCCAGGTTACAAACAGGTTGCGGTTCTTAGTTTAATTTGTAGATGGTGGTAATTTATTTGTAGCTTCAAAGATGAAACCCCAACCATAATCAACAGTAGCCACTTAAGACTGCACTGCACAATAAATTAATAATCGACAAAGAACAGCAACAATACAACAGTGGCATGGGAAAGTTGATTTTTTTCAATACAAAAAAATTAGTTTTTTTCAATACAATAAAAAGAAGGAGCATATGCAACCCGTTAAAACGACAAATTAATGTATGTAAACGCAGCCGGGATGATATGTTGTAAATATGTACAGTTTATGAATCCTAAAGTCATCATGGTCATGATCAAAACCCGCTTATTCCTGCACAGTGCTGCGGAGGGCCGTAGCCTATCCTGGCAGACAGAGGGTGCAAGGCAAGGCTATACCCAGGATGTGGTGCCAGTACATCGCAGGGCACTGGGGGCAATTTACAGAGTAGACCAATTAACCAAGGTGGGAACAGCGTGTCATTGGATGGTGGGAGGAAACCGGGAGTCCCCAGCGAAAACCCACTTAAACACGGGGAGAACACGCAAACTACACACAGAAAGGCATCTGAGCCTGGAACCAAACCTAGGCATTATTGCTGTGATGCAACAGCGCTATGAACTGTGCCACCGTACTGCCCCAACCCAAATTAAAAACAGACTAACGTTATTCTGCATGCAGTATACTATACACTGCAGTTACTAGTATCTTAAGTCAGCTCATTCGTAAATACAAACATTTGAAAGATGGACATTCGTAAGTCGGGTACTGCCCATGTCAAAAAACTAACAACCTTTTCACTTTTATCAAATTGTGCGTGCATTAGTGCTTGCTGAAGTAATTGTCTCCCTTGACAGGCCTGCTATCACCAGATCCTCCGTGAGAAGCCAACATGACAGTACTTCGCTGGCTCGACGCATCTCTGTGACCCAACGAGAAGCACTGCAACCAGCACTGGAGACGACACGGGAAGAACGTGCGTGAAAACACACGGCACGTCCTCTGTATCACATCACTGCCACACTGGTGGTTGAGCAGTCAGTAAAACTAAATAAGGGCAGTTGTTCATTGTTGGTACTATTTTAATAAATATGTATTTGTTGCTTTAATGAATAACGTAACCTTTTGTATATATATAGTGTAAGCAGAATAATTTTGAAAATTACCTTTTGATGGTGAAGGAAATAGGGGGGAGAGTAACCAACTAGATGGGATTATGTGCCATAACATCATAGGTCTTATACCCAAGGCATTCATGTCCTGCTTTGGTATAATAATAGTCATCATCACCACTTATCATAAGCTCCACTATGGAGGCTATGTAAAATATAAATAAGCAGATACTGCA